>JAMZRA010000005.1:0-79738 GCA_024499935.1 Tyrophagus putrescentiae
ATCCGTTGATCTCGGAAAAATTTCGCATTCTTAGCTTTGGCTCCGAGCATTCAACTAAGCTCATTGAACAAAAAGTGCGGGAGCTAAACATTGAGGCAAAAGTTTTTTCATCCGTGTAAAACAATTGCTGAAGAACAAAACTAGGGGAAGTACAAGTAAGTGGCTGATGCCTGCTTGCTAATTGAACATCTCATCTAACTATCCCTTTATTTTTTTCAGAGCTATCATCGTTCTGGTGCCCAAAGGGCTCTTTGCAAGGCTCGGATTTGTTTCACCGTACGACGAGCTGATCTTTGCGACTAAATTCCCATCTTGGGCGCCCTGCTGCGGATTCCAGTTGATGAACAAGGTGTTTGGCGGCTCGGCAGAGAAACGCAAAGAAGAAGGCAAAAACGCGACTCAGCTTACTATTACTGTAGACAACCAGAATCCTCTTTTTAGGTAAACCACTGCTTGACACTCCCTACGGAAATTTCCCACTTGATACTAATCAATTTCATCTTTTCACACTTCAGCAATTTAGATTCCCCAAAGGAAGTGTATTGCCTCACGGCGATTTAACTCAACGGTAGCCAACGGTTTTGAGGTGGTAGAAAAGTCAGAAAACGTCATCGTTTGGGAAGCCTTTTTGTTTCCGTCTTTTCCTCAGTAGCTCATCATTTATTGTTGTTTTGGCAGCCATTGCAAATGTGGAGAAGAAACTGTACGGTGTTCAGTTTCACCCTGAAGATGACCGTTCCAAAAACGGCAAAGAGATGTTGAAGAACTTTCTATTCAACGTAGCCGACCTCTCGGGCAACTTTACTCTGAAGTACAGAGTAGACAAAAGCATTGAGCGCATTCGCCAGTTGGTGGGCACAAGCAAGGTTTTTGTAGTTAGGTGTTTATTTTAACTCTTTTTTTACTAATGGTCAACAAAATGCGTGTTGGTACTGGCCAACATTGGCGTCCGACTCGCTGGTCAGTGCCACTCTTGCAGAAGGCCCGAAAGCCGACCAAGTGATTGCCCTCTCTCATCGACAATGGCCTCATCGCAAAATGACGTGCTCAGTGGAGGACTCACTGAAGAACGTCGGTCTCACCATGAAAAGTATGTCAATGTAGTGTACCGTTTAGCAAATTCCAAACTGACCTTTCTTACCTCATTTCTGTAGCCATCAAGTCCTGGGTGCAGTTCTGCAACGCCAAGAAAACAATTTCCCTCTCAAAAACGGAACCAAACAGAAGATGCTCAAAAGATGCTCTGCCAGACGACGGCTCCGGGAAAAGAAGCGCCAACATCATCGGCGACACTTTTGTCCGCATCCTCAGCGACATCCTCAACGACCACTTGAGTTAAGCCCCGAACAGAAGGGTTTTCTTCAGTCAGGGAAATGCTTTCAAAGTACTGAACATGGTGAACCTCCCGCTAAAACGGCGGAGAGCACTGCAAACGAGGGCGCCAAAAGACGTACCCGCAGCTTGAGACTAAACTGGCGAAGAGCCTGCAGGGCAACAATGGCCTTTTTCCCTCGTCGAGCCGCTGAAGGACTTCTACGAAAATGAGGTACGCGTGCTGGTCGTCACCTTGATTGCCGTCTCATCATTTCTTGGATCGTCACCCCGTTTTCCCGTACACGCCTGGCGTGCGCATCATTTGCGCCGAAAAGCCGTACAAAGAGGAGACTTTTTTGCGACCACCGCCAATGCTCAAGGTGATTGGTCAACTACACGGGTTTGCAGAAGCAGGTAAGTTGGGGATTGGGCACTTTACAAGTGGGTTGGGGTTTTGAGCTTTGTTGACATTTTTTGTTTCCTCATTTCGAAACATTCGATGGGGCCCCAGATTTTGAGCGTTTGCAACGCCGGGAGGACATTGGCTTTCTGGAGACTTTTTCCGCCCCCTTAAAGTTCACTTCGATACTTCTGCCCATCCCAAAAACGTCCAGGGGAACGGAAACTCCTATGGCTACGTCGTCGGCCTTTCAGAGGACTTTTAAAACCGAGGATCATCAAAGAGATCATTACGGCCAAGTTTAAGGCTCTCGCTCGTATGGCCAATACTGATCCCCCGCATCTGCCCTAAGGGAGTCGCTTTCTGCTACATTTTTGGCAGTTCGGTGAAATGTCCGTAGGGGACATTACCCCCACACCACTGCGCCCAGGGTGCTCGAGGTGCTGCGAGAGGTTGACAACATTTGCCACTGAGGAGCTAAAAAAGGCCGGCCACCAGTCGGTGGGTCTCGGCGATGCCCATCATTTCCATTCCGTTTCACTTTGACCGAGAGGTGGTCCCCACCTAAAATTACCCGTCCTGCCGACATTCGGTGGTCATCAGCCCCTTCATCACCACCAAACTTTGCCACCGGTGTCCCGGCCATTCCCACCACAGATTCCTTTTAAGTAGAAAACGGGAAGTGGTTTACTGTCGCTAAAGTAATTCTAACTTTTTTTTTGTTTGTTTACATTTTTTAAGGAGACGCTGAAAAGATTTCCAGTTTGGGGGCATCTCTCGAGTCCTACTCGCCCTTTACCTCCAAGCAGTCCGGCCCCGGGCTGAAGGGGAGTTAATGCACTGTTTAAAGTTGTTTGTCATTTTCCACTACAGTTTTTGCATTTTATTTCTTTTTTTTCCAAATACTTTTCTGCCCCGGTTAACTTTTTGCTATGTGTACGGTGATAAACCGGTCATAAACTAGTTAAACTTTAATTTTTTTGCCGTTGTTTTCATCAACAAATCAAGAAAATATCTTTTTCTACACAACTTATATTTGTAATCACATACACTGTTTCAAAATTAAAAATTAAATCATATGCGCCAGCAGTGTTTCATCAGTTTGTAGCGGAGGGTTTTTTCACAACTTCAATCGCGAAACGGCGCGCTTTAGGGGGATAAGTCTGAGAGTGATGAGAAAGCGCCGACAGCCGAAAAGCTCAAAAGAATGTATTTGGGGTGAAGAAGAAAAAAGTGTTACCAAAATAAAGGGGGAAAAGGAAGAAAAGAAAGAAAAAATACAAGTCTCAGAATAGAGGGTGAAAAGGGAGAGGAGAAGGAAAGCGTCCACGCTGGATGATAGCCAAGACAAGTGTGTTGTCACCCACGCCGGTTTATCGCTAAACTCACTTTGCCAGGCAAATACTTCGGCGCAATGGACGAGTGGTGTCGCGCTTGCCACATCAGTTTCTAAAAGTTTCTAAATTTATTTTGACAAAAAAGGAAATATATTTTACATTAGCATTATTTGGGCTTTTGGCCACGCATTTGGCTAGCCAACATGTGTGACAGTAAGCGTCAAAAATTTTAAAAAAATGTAAAAAATATTTGTGTCTAACATCACAGAAGCATAGAGCGCCAAACGTGTGAGGTTTTCCACCACGTTCAAAGAAGTCCTTAACTTTTGGAAATAGCTGTTTGAAAGGTGAGGTGCTTTTGGCTGCCGAGACATTGAGAACATTGTGATAAAACGTTGCAGTGTCAAGAACAACTCGGCCAGTACTTTTCAGGTACCATCCACCCTGAAAAAGTACCTCATCTTAGAAGAGATCGTCTGAAGTTCGCTCTGCTTTTGCCGTTCTGCGGGTGTGCGTCGGCACAGTGAATTGGTGTTTGGATGCCAATCTCTTGGAGGTACTCGTCAAATTCCCCCAGAAACTCATGTCCGTTTCACTGCGGACCTTCTTGATGACAATCCAGTCTGCCTTTCTAGAGCTGATTTAAAGAGTCGGAAAGCATGGAGTGTTGCAGCAGTGGTTTTGTTTTTCAAAGGCACAGTCTGAATGTACTTAGTACAATTATCAACCGGGATGAGATAGTAGTTAGAGCCATCAAACGCGCGTCCTCTTCCATCACAAAGATCTACATGGAAAAGTTCGAGTGGGGCAAAAAGGTGTTGCCAGTCGACTGGTATGGTTGGCGATGTTGATTTGCCAGAATGCACGTTTCACAGTCGCTAACTGGTTGAATTTTCAACTGTGGATGCATCTGGGCAATAGCCTTGGTCTTATCTCTGCCAGGGTTGCCAAGCCAAGCATGCATGTCGTCAGCACTTACCGAGTTCGAGCACAATGCTACTTCGCCACGTTCGGAGTGCTGGTAGAGATCGTTGATCCTAGGGACTGCCAGGACTGGTGTACCATCCCTTAGGACCAGCGCTTCATCTCGCTTGAAGACTACGGTGTGTCCATCATCAGTCAGTTTGCCCACAGAAATAAGGTTAGTGTCGAAAAAAAGCGTCAACTTGGCGCGAGCGAGCTGCAGGAGTTTGTTGCTGTTTTTCAGCACAGCGGTGCCTTCACCGATCGAGGTGCATTGTTCTCCGTTGGCCACAACCACAGATTCCTAGTAGGGCGAAAGGTTTCAAAGCGTTCAGGTGGACGCAAATGATGAGCAGTTCCCGAATCTAGAATAAATTTGTCAGCAGACCGTGTTAACAAAACTGAGTACGATGAAGAAGTGCTGTTTAATTTTTGAGGAAAGTTGGCAAATGCTTCACTCTGGTGACCTCCTTGAACGCGAAAACTATCCTTCTTCGGGCAATCTCGGATGATGTGGTCGGTGGAGTTGCAGCGGAAGCATCGGCGCACAGCTGGGGTATAGTTTTGGACATGTCCACCCCGACCTCGGTGAGGGAGGCGTCCTTGGTTGCGATTAAAAGGCAGCCGTGGAAAACATGACTGCAATGTTATCTTCATGCCACTTTCTGCAGGTTCTTTTAAACAAATCAGTTCCTTTGACCAGGAGTTCGCACGCCCAAAGTTGCTGAGCGAGTGCCCAATTTGTTGCCGGAGTTTTTCAGGGTCCAGTGGCAGGTGTCAGCAAAAATGTCAAGTTGAGCCTGCTGTCCGCTCACGTCCAAGTTTCCTAACAAATGACACTTGCCCATGAAATAGTTCAGGGGGCTTGGTGACTGATCTAAGTCAAAAGCCCTGATGCGCTTGGTCTTCAGGTTTGCATTAATCTTTGGCCATGATATCCTGGTTTTAATTTATCACCTTGTCCATGCATTGAGTGCCTCAAAGGCCGACTTTTGTCTTAACAGAGGAGCAGACAGGTGGTTCAGTACACTTCGACGAAAAATTTTTCCATCGCCAGTGGTTAGCACGACTGTCTTCGGGTAGTTGACGATCGATGCTTCACTGATGCCTTCACTTTCTAGAGCAGGCGGAACGCATCTTTCCATTTGTAGTACTCGTGCTCATGTAGAATTAGCACCTCACCTGAGGCACAAAACGAGATTCGGGCCCCCTGAAGACGCCGACTTGGGGACGTGAATGCAATGAGAGTGAGGGGGAGCAGGATGGCGATGATAAGTCCGAAGATGAGCACCCGGAGAGGCAATGTCGGTGCTGTTCAGCGAACAAGTAGCAGTCACTGACGAGGGAAAATCACCCCCCAGTAATCCTGATTATCCGACTAGGGTATCGTTGGAAAGGTCTTTTAAATAAAAATTTACGTGCTAGGCGTTTTTTGCATAACTTTGCATTTCCCGAGAAATCGGGGCTCAGTTGACGTTTTTTGTAAATTCGTTCTCACTTCTTGCAGTTTCTTGTTTTGATAGTTTTAGTATCGAAGTTTTGCTTTTAACCATGTGAAACATACAGGGAGTCAAAATTCTGTCGTACTTTTTCCCCCAGAGCGATTTTCTAAACAATAATGGGTTTTTTTCAACAAAATACTGTCAGTAAGGTTACTTCTCACTTGATTTCAACTTTAAATCATTTAAATTGACTGATGGTTTCCAAAAAATCATAGAAGTTTGGAGTTCCGAAAATGGTCTATGGGGGAACTGCATTTCTATGGGGGGCGGTCAAACACCTGAAAGTCATGGGCCAATGGCATTTTCTTATGGCGCATTGACAGGGCTTACAAGGCATTGACTATCACACAATTTCATTGTGCAAAACAAAACTAACTCAAAAACTTAACAAATTAAATTTTTGAGCCTTTTGGGGTTTTTTCTAAAGATTTTTCAATGATGTCTTTTTTAAAAAAAAACCAAAAAAGCTTATTTTATCATAAGCTTTGCTCGCAATTACAAAAGTTTTAAAAAAATTTGTGTAGTTAAACAAATTTAATTTCAAATAGAGAGTTACTTTGTTTTAAAACATTTTTTTATAAAATAAAAATCAGTTTTGATTACGCCGTTAAAATTTTACACTAGTTTGATATGTTATCAATTTCCCGGTAACATTGATAAACATAAATTTTGATATTCAATTTTTAATACATGGGGCCCTGAAAACAAAACACAAAATTAAAAGTTCATTTTTAAATAATTTAAAAAAAAGTTCAAAACAAAAACTTTTAGTCAACAATCAATTGTTAAGATAACTCAAAGTTTCTAATAATTTTGCTACTTTGCGGCAAAACTTTCACTGAACGATGTAAATTTTTTGAGTTTTTTAAAAAACATCATTAAAAAAATTTTAGAATAACCAGAATGCTCAAAACTTAATTTTGTATATTTTGTGATTAGTTTTGCTTTTTTCACAAAAAACTTGTGAAAATTAATGTGTTATCAATCGCCATAGGAATGCATTGCGACATTGACTTGCTGCATTTTTTGACCGCCCCATAGGAATGCATGGTTTTTCCCCTAGAACGAGTTTTTGGAATTCCAAACTTTTGACGATTACTTTGGAACCACAAATCAAAATTAAATGTTTTAATTTTTAAAATCAAGTGAAAAGAAATTTTACTGACAGGTTTTTTTTTTTGGGAAAACACTTTATTTTGTTTAGAAATATCCGTTTTTTAAAAAAGGGCCCTTACAAAATTTTTGGACTCACCCTGAAAGGGAAAACGTCAACTTTGGGCCCCTTTTCCGGGGGAAAATTGCAAAGTTTGGAAAACCCGGGACACGAAAAATTTTTTTTTTTAAAAACCTTTCCAACAAACCCCTGTCGGGTTAATCAGCGTTACGGGGGGGGTGATTTTTCCCTCGTGAGAGTCCGCCCGGGGCGTACGGGCTGGAAAAACGTTTTCTAGTTTGGTCAAATTGCTTTCAAAAGGCGAAATTAGCCTTTTAACGGAAGTATAGGAAGCGGAAGGGGCTTTCCAAATAGGGGGTTTGATTTGGGGGCGCGTCCTTTTACAAATTTTAGCCCGTAATGGCCGAGGGGTTAAAATTTTTTGGGGAACCCCAAAAGCCCGGCCCGATGGGGAGGGAGCACGGGGCGAGTGAGGGGGAAACCCCAAAAGGGCCCCCAGATTTTTAAATGATAAATTTAAATTAGGCCCTTTTGGGGATGAAAAAGTAAAAAGTAAAGACAAAAAACTAGTAAGGATAGAAAAAACCGGGCAGTTGGGGAAAAGGGGTGAGGGGAAAGGATCGAACAGTCCCACTGTGTTGATTTTGCGCGCGTTCGTATTTATTTTCCCCCCACCCGTTTGCTTGGACCCTTCACGGGATGACGACTGGTTTAAAAAATCTTTCACACTAACATTTTTAATAAAATAAAAGCTTAATTTGGGCTGTGCCAAAAGAAATTAACGCAGCCCAATCAGCCCCGGAAAAAATTTCAAAAAACGCATTACAGCTTTCTGCTGCGGTTGCAAAACCAAAAATTGGGGACGATGGGGGCCCTAAAAGCACATCGGGAAAAATTTGGGCTTTTTAAAATGCAAACCAGATGCAACAACTACTGGCGGTCTTTTTTGGGTTTCAAAAAGTTTGCCCCCGTTGTTTTTGGACTTTTTTAAAGGGCCCATAATCAAACAAAATAAGAATTTTGCGGCTCCATTTTAGGTTGGCTTCGGGGAAATTTGCCAAAACCAAACAAAAAAAGAAAAAAAAGGTAAAAAATTAAAAGAAAAAATTTTAGGGGACGCTTGTTCCTAAAAACGCCCAAAGGGGAAAAAACGCTTTAAAAAATTTTTTCGTAATAATTTTTTTTTTTAATTTCCCAAGTGGGAAACCCAAATTTTTTAAACTTTTAACTTTTTTTTTTTGGCCAAAGAAAAAAGAAAAAGTAAAGAACGATGCTGGGGGGTTTTTTTTTTTGGCAAACCTCTTTTTTTCCACTCTTTTTTGCCCTTCTCCCCAAGGGGCGGCAGTAAAATTTAAAATAATCACTTGATTTTAATATTTTTTTAAAAACTTTTCAATGCACTCTTCTGCCTGTCATTTCCACACAGTTTTACAGTGCAAATTTTTGCATTAGAAAATTTGGGATTTTTTCTTTTTAACAGGGACTGCTTAATCCAAATTTCTGGTGGTCGTTTGGGAAATTAAGGCTGTGTGCAAACACATTTCATCCCACATTTTAATACCCCATTTTGGCATTTTTTTTCAGAAAAAATGTCAATTGCTTTTTCATTAAAACAGATTCTTTTTTAAATTTTACTTTATCCCTTTGCGGCGGTTTTTTCTGGGCCATTCAAGCCAATAAAAATCATCTGCGTCCCTTTATTTTCAAATCTTTTTCCCTTTTTTCCCCCTTTCCCCCTTTTCCCTGTTTGGGCCTATTCATAAATTTTCCAACCCAGCCTCCACTTTCTCTTTGAGCATTTTCCACTTCCTTTTGGCATCCCACACGTTGCCTGTGTACTTTAATGCGCTACTATACCATCCCGCCACCACCCACTGCCCTTCTCTTTCCCCCGGGATTTTTCCATATACTAAACCCTGCAAGCAAAAAATGGTTATCCAGCGTGATTCGCCGACTTCGCTGTTGCTCCCCTGTTTTTTGTCTTTGTTTTTGAGCGTGCGAAACGAGTTTCCACCCCCACCCGAGGAAAACCCCTTTTAAAATTTCCCTTTCCCCAAACCCCCAAAAACATCGATTCATCTCTATAAGGCCCGGTGTTTCTTTCCCTCCCAGAAAAGTACTGTTCACAATAAATTTTTCGGGATAGGGGCAACTCAAGCGCAGCAGCAGCACCGACGATGAACCCTTGTTTAAACCAAGTTAAACCAAAAGGGGAAGCTGAAAAAAAAAAAGAAAAACCTTTTGGGGGGGAGGGTTTGGAAGTGACTTTTAGCGGAGGGTTTTCCATCACAAAACGCTTTCGCTTCACTTTTCACTGATCACCGATGAGCTGAAACTCCGTTATTTGGAAAAAAAGAAGGAAAAAAATGCTTTTTATAAAATGGAAAAATCACCAATGACCACAGACCGGGTTTTTCGTGACGTTAAACCCGTTGAGGATGAACGGGCGCCCCTTTTGGTTTACTGGAAGCACGATTGCCCAAAAAAACACCGATACTTTTTAACCCCCTAACTAAATTTTAATAAATTTTTAACCTTTTCCAGATTGCCCTTTCTTTCTAAGCGGAAACCAAAGACTCCTCTTTTGAGCTTTTGAGTGGGGGGAAACCCAGCACTGTCTTGCTAAACGGAAATTTGCCCATTTATTTTTTGCCCAGAAAAATTGGTTCAATTGGGTTTTGAGCGGCTTGATATGCAGTCCTTAAAAAATTTAAAACCCAAAGAAAGACAAAGGAAGGTGATAACCCCCCCCCTTCACTTTTTCCCCCGAAAAAACTCCTCACCGGGTCGGCCTTTGTGGGGTGATCCTCGGCCCCCAAAGGGGCCCAACGGGTTAACGGGGACAGCTCAACCCCGGCTTTCTCTTCGCCGAACTCCCCCGGGGCCTTTCCCTCTCGCCCTTCGGGGGTAGGTCTGCGCAAGCGACGGCCGAACAAATACTTCCTCTCTACCGCTGCCCCAGTCGGGGAAAAGTACTGGGGTGGGCCCAAAGGCTCGGGGGGGGGGTCGAACTGCATTTGTTTAAATGGGCTGCGAAAAGGAAGAATAAAAATCCGTTTTGACCCCAGCTTTGAAGCGCTTGATCCTCGAAAACCCATCATCTTCTAAAACCTTCTCACTCAGTCAGGGGGCGCAGACAAAACTGCTGCCTCTGCGGGCATCGAAAATCTCTTCTCAAGGGGCTTTTCCCCCTGTGGTGGACCCGTACGCTGGCTGATCTGTCAGGACGGGGTCCTCTTTGTGGGAGAGCCCCCCAAAGGATGAACCGAGTAAGGGGTTTAAAAAAATCAAAATTTTTTTTTAAAAAAAACAAACCATTTTTTTTACTCACCCAAAATGCATCCCCCGTGCCTTGTCCTTGGTGTGGGTTTAAAAAAGCCCTTTCCCGTTTTTTTTGGACCAAGACGAGGGACGATGAAAAGGAAAAAAAAGGAGTTCAAAAGATCAAGACGGAAAAGCGGGCCAAAACTGCGACCGGGCTGGCCATTTTGGTTCAGAAAAATAGTGCTTTATTGTCCAGTTTTTATTCTTTTAAAATTGGTTTTCTTGAGCTTTACTATTTGATAAAAACTTATGGAAATTTTCCTTACTTGAAATTTCCAATTTTTAAATGCGGTACTTGCCCCCTATACGGGTCATTTTCTTTCCACTATATTTCCTTCTTTTTTCACCTCTTTCATTTCCCCCTTTCGTACCCCTTCCCTTTCACCCTTTTCTCCTCTTTTTTTTTTGTCATTTTTTTTTTTAGTCATATCAATGCTTTTGGGCCCAACAAAACTCACAAAAGGGAATTTGGCAACATTGTTTTCCTTTTTTTAAAAAAAAAAACGATTTTAAATTTTTAGGTTTGTAAACCAGGGGTTTGTAAAGGGGAAATGCAAATTGTGTAATAAAAAAACCCAATTGTATAAATAATGTTTGCTGAAAAAATTTGTAAAAAAAGAAAAAAAGGAAAGTTTTAAAGTTTTCTATTTAAAAGAGTCGCAGCATTGGTCGACTGTCAGGTTGCCCTATTCCACTGGGGTCACGGGGGCCCCCCAAGGGCGCCTCCATTCGGGGGGGAAAAAAGGGGGGGAAAAGGTGCCCCAAATTGGCTTTTTCAATGCTCGATTTTGATGAGAAATTTGTAAATTGTTTTTTTCCCTGGGGAAAGAAAAGAAAACGACGTTTAAAAAAATTTTTGGGCAAAGCAGCAATAACGCCAAAAAAATGGCGCCCTAATTTTCCCTGACCCTTTCGATGACCCGCCCCACCCCTGCTGCTCCTGGGGCATTAAGCTAGATTTGATGAAGATGACGGGTTCGCCTGGGTTCGGGTTCGGGCCCTTGGGGGAAAAAGGTCGTCGGCGCACAACCCTTTGACATGCCGAATGCTTGAACGTCTTAATTTTTCGCCAAAGTTGCCGCTGGAAGACCCCTTTTGGGGCCCCAAAACCGATTTGTGTCACTTTCCAGACCAAACGGACAGTGCTCAGCAGTTTTGGGCCCAAGGTGGGGGAAGAGAAAACCCCTTCTCGGGGGGTGGGCTGTCGTGGGCAGAAGTTGTCTGCAAAATGCTCTTTACCGTGTGCACCACCTCGCCCATCTTCGTTGACCGGCTGCCCGTTTGCTGAAAGTGGCGGGAGAAGAAAAAAGAGGGTAAATTTTTTGGGGTTGGGGGCAAATTGTAGGGCCCTAAAACTAAATTTTAAAAATTTTTTAAAGCAAGGAAACCTACCCAATGTTTTTTTCCCTTTAAGCAGCTGAGGGGGCGGGGGCCGCGCTGTCCCCCAAGTGTTGCTGAGGTGAAAGGTGACTGCTCCCGACATTCCGGGCATTTAATAGCTCTTCCGTGTTGTCCGAGGTCCCCCGGGGTCCCAAGAGTGGGGGCGGCCTACCCCCGGAAGGGGTCGGGCACACTCGCGGGAAAAGGGGTTGGCCACGTCAGCACTTAGTACCCGGTGGGTTTCCCGGCCGGCAGCCCGGGGGAAACCAAAGGCCAGTGCTTCTGTGCTGCGCGCCCCCGGGTTTGCTGCCCCCGGTCCGGCCCCGTCAGGATTTCCGGGATTCCGCAGATAGAAATCCCCTGGGAAGGAGGCCTCAATCTCTCCGCAGACGGGCCCTTTCCCTCCCCCGGGGCCCGCACTGGGCCTTGATCTAAATCCACGGGCCCCGCGGGAAAGGCTTTTTTTGAAAACGGGCCTTTTTGAAACCTTTCAGTAGGTACAGTGTAGAAAAAGCCCAACGTAGTCTCGGGCCCTTAAATCCCATTTTGGGTTCCCCCTTGATTTTTTGCATAAACGTTAAATTTTCCTTTGTCAAAAAGTTCCCCTTTTTTTTGTCCAGGGGTACTTTAAATTGTTTTAAGGGGTTTTGTACAACGAGGCGACTCGCCCGCAGCGCCCCCAGTGGTTGCGCATTTTTCCCACTTGAACACGCCCATTTGTCGAGCTTGCTCGATTTCTTTTCCTTTTTTAAAAGGGAAAACAAAAAAAAAACAAAAAAAGTCTTATTTCCCAAAGGATAAAGTTTTTGTCAAATTTTTCCCCCCCTTTAAACCTTTCCCTTGTCGGTGGGGGTGGTGGGTCGAATTCTTTTTCGGTCTCATCGTTTTTGTTTGTCGTTGGTGGTTTTTTTCATTTTTGCGGCGGCTCGTTTTTGGTTTAAAAAATTTTTTTCTATTAAAAAACCTAAAAAGCACTTTCGTATTTTTTTAACCCCTTTGGGTTTCCCTTTAAAGAAACCACCTGGGAAGGCGTGGACGTCTTCCCGAAGGAAACCCCCCAAAAATTTCCCTTTTTCCTTGTGTAGAGAGAAACCTGCTCATCAGGCCCCGAAAACGAGTTGCCCCAGGGGCCTTTTTGGGAGCCTTTTGTGCCCCTCTTTTTGGAAGGCTAAGTTTGGGGTCTGAAGCGAAAAGCAAGCCGCCGCAGTCCCCGGGTGAAGTTGAGATTGGGGAATTCCAAAAACCCATCCAGTTTCCCCTGAGGCTCTAGGCGGCCAGCGCCGCAATCCCCCAAATGACCTTTAAAAGGTTTTTAAAATTTAAAAAAAGGGGGAAAAGAAAAATTTAAACTCAAAAATGGGGAATAGTAAAAATTTTTTTTGAATGCTGATTTTACCGTCAAATTTAATCACACCCCCCCCAGCCTCATGGGACCCTTTTTCCCGGTTTGTAGCATCGCCCATGATTGGGAGGATGTGCAGTTTAAAAGCCCCTGGCGCGCTTCGCATCAGCTGAACATCGTTTTCCCGGGGGTTTGATAAACCCGGGGGGCCCTTTTCCCGCCCGGGCTGGTCCTGCGGGCCCTCGAGCGGCGGCAGCTGGAGGGCGGAAACCTGGAAGGGGCCCCCATCCATGAAGGCCCCCGGAAGGGGCCTGCGGGCCTGTGGTCGTTTTTACCGTTTGTTTTCCCACCGCAGGCTTCTGGAAATCGGCCCAGAGGGTAGCGGGCCGGGTACTCCCTGCCCGTGCCCTTTGTCCCCCCTCCTGGGCCTTTGAATTCCCTTATTGACCGGGGGGCTCTCCGGTAGGTGGCGCAGGCGGCGGTGCCCCTTAGAACGGCCGGGGGCCAGTTCACTGAGGTGGTGATGGAAAGTGCTGTGGTTCTTCTCCAGGGGGCTTTGCCCCATATGTAAAATTTTCCGAAAGGTCGCTGGGTGAGGCGCCCCCGGGGGCTTGGGGAAATTTTGTGCCACACCACGAGGAGCAGCAACGTCCATCAAACCAGGGGCCCTGCAGCAATTTTGGGCCCCCCTTTTGGGGTCGATTTTTAGAGAGCGCCCAAGGGGGGCAGGGGGCGCCCTCGCCGAGCACCGTACCGAGGGGCCCCCCGGAAACTTTTTCCCAAATTCGGGGCAAACCCGGGCTTGCGCTGGTGGGACCCCGCGCTAAATCGCCGACGCTCTAGCCCCCTTTTAAAGGGAAAATGGGCCCTCGAAAATGGCCAGCTCCCCCTCGTGTGGCGCTCTTGGGGGGGCGAAAAAGCACCGCTGCAGGGCGCCCCCCCAGGGGGCGGGGGCCGGGCCAAAGGGGAATTCTGGGGTACAGTTCCACGCCCCCCAGAGCATCGGGGGCAGAAGGGCTTCTTTTTGGTTAAAGGGCCCAAAACCGAAAGTCGTCCCCCGGGCGCCGTTGGGGTCCCGGTGTGGCCCCCCGGGGGGCGGGGGCTGAGGGGGTTTGGCCATTCGGGGGGCCCCGCCGATAGGGGGCCCTCCATCCCCCGGACGGGCGCCTCTTTCAAAGGGCACGGGCCGCCACCAGGAAATTCGAGCAGGGGCAAAACGAGTGGGGGGAAAGTAGGAGGTGAGCTGCAAAGCGTTCACCTCAAAACCACGGGGAAGAAGTTGAGCTCAGAGCAAGGACATGTAGGTGGTAAGGAAAAAGCCCTGGTTGGGGGCTTCGCCCAAAAAGGGTTTTTCGAAAGTGAGTTAAAAAAAAAGTCAAAAGTATGAGGTGAACAAAAAAAGAATCTTAACTTACTGCCACTCTTTTGATGCCTTGTCCAGACCACTTTGGGGGTCTTTCGGTCCCTTTTTGATCTCCTCCGTCCACGCGGAAAATAAAAGCGGGGACAGACGATAAATCTGCGGGCCGAATAAAGGGGTTTTCGACCTTTCCCGCTTCCCCACAATGTGGGGAAAGGGTCATCCGGGTCGGGCCGGGTACCCAAGCGGGTCGGGTGTGGTATTTGGCCCCCCAAAAGGAGGCATTTGATGAATTTCCCCCAATCTCATTCTCTTTCCCCCCTTCCAAGAGGTGGTACTTTTTTGGACGAGCTTTCAATAATTTGATCTAAACTCTTTCTTTTCCAACGAAGGCTTTTTGCCCCCACATGAGCACTGCAAATAGCCTAAAACCGGAGAATTTGAGAAACAATGTTAAAAGTATGATGAGTAGTAAAACCCAAAAAACCCCCAAGATTCTTCCCCCAAAGGGGATCTTCCGTAAACCAAACAGACCTGTGCGTTTTTAAGAAGCTGAAGTTTTGGGGAGTGGGCCCCTTTTTATTTGAAACAGGGCGCCATTTTTTCGAGGGGCCCTTTCCCGGGCCCCATTTCATCGGGAGAAGGGCCCCCCGGTAAAGGGTTTTCAGCACTGGCTTGTACTCGGGGAAACACTTGCTCTTTGAAAAAGTCCCCCAAATTTTCATTGTAGTGAGCTTTTTCCATGCCCCCCAAAAGATGGGAAAATCGAAAAAAGTTTTTTTTGGGCCCTTTTAGGTTCAGAAGCCTTTTTTCTGGGTAGATCATCCTTTTGCCTGAAAAGGGATAATAGTTATTGGGAATAAAAAGGGGCAAAATTTGAAAGCGTTTTTTTTCAACCCTTATTTGAAGTTTTTGGGAATGTACAATTTTGGGAATAAACCCGGCGTTTTGAGGGGGGAAACGACTTCATCAAAAGGGTGTTTTCCCCCCCTGCTTCTCCCAAACTCGCAGTAAAATTTGATCCACTTTTTAGCTTGGGGCTGTGGGAAGGGGTTTTACAAGTGTTTTCCCCTTGTTGATTCAATCCGTTTGGGGTAGGAATCAGCCAGTCACAATTTTGTTTGGGCCCTTTTTGGGGGAAGGTTTTTCCATGATTTCGTAAAGGGGTTACATAAATTATCTTCGGGGGGAGGGTAAAAGTTGAGCGCCAGCGGAAAGGTGTCGGGCCCCTTTGGGGCCGAACCCGGACACCAACAATCAGCGTTTTTTTGGGAATCAATTTTTTCTTTTTTTTTTGGAAAAAGCCACAAGGAAAAGGAAAACAAAACCTTTTAAAAAGTGGGATCCCTGTTTTTCGGTCAATTCTTCATAATCATCGGGATTCAACGGGGACCCAAATGTGAAGCGCAAAAAGCCCCATTGGTATTCTCTTTTTTTTTTGAAAAGAAAAAACGCCCGGTTGAGGAGAAACACAGAAAGGGGGTTGGGGGAAAAGGCAGCAAAAAATGGAGAACTTTTCCCTATTTGGCTGTAAAAAGGTTTTTGTGCAACCGGGGAAAAAAAAGGGCGCTGATGGGGGGGAAGCTTTATTTCTTGAAATTTAATGAAAAAAACCATTAAATTTACGGGGGAAAATCTTTTCGTTTGGGGGCCAACTTTAGACAATAACTTGCCCAGGCTGCCCATGTGGTCTAAAAGAGGGCCCAGCCCGTTGATTTACCCCGTTTTGCCGCTTGTTGGCCAGATTCCGAAAACAAACTGTGTTTCCCTTTCCTTGCCTAAGGGGGGGATGGAACCTTTGCAAAATTTGCCCCCAATCAAATTTCTGCAGAAAGTTAAGGGGGCGATTTAAAAAAGTAAAAAATACTCAAACATTTGTGACAAAAAAGACCCCCGTCGCCGGGGGCAAAGGGTTCAAAAGAATGTCCCGAGAGAGAGAGAAAAGGGAGAGAGAGGAGGAGAGAAAAGGGTTTCCCCGGGGGGGCACCCCAGTGATGACGGAGGGCCCCAAGTGACAACAAACTATTTTTGGGTTTTAGGGTGAGGGGGTGAGTGGTAGGCGAAAAAAAGAGCAACAAAAAAAATTTGTTGCCTTTGCTTTTCAGCTCACTAAAGGGTTTCAAGAAAAAGGGGTGTGCTCATTTTCGGCGCCTCACGGCCCAGCAAAGGCATTTCTGCCTTTTTGCTGTGGTGACGCAAAAATAGACTCCCTCCCTTTAAAAAAAAAATGGTTAGAAAATAGCTTGCTCGACTTTTTTGGGGGCGAATACGTGTCACGTCCCTTTTGCGGGTTTCCCCCAGCAAAAAGCATTGTTCGGGCCTTTTTCCCCTTTAAAAGTAAACAGATTTTTTGGTTGTGTAGAGCAGTCGTTTTTCCCTTAAAGGTGTTGTCATATTTTTTCCGATTTTCTCTTAAACGTTTCCCAAAAAAACCCCCTTTAAATGAAAATCTTTTAAATCTCTTCTTTCCCGGGCCCCGGGTAGCTTAGGGGGTGCTCACGGGGCTACATAGATTGGTAAAACCCACCCCCACATGCATATTTTTTTACTAGCCCTTCTTTTTGTTTTTTTTTATTTTTTGGGTTTTTAGAAAACTCTTTTTAAAATCCTTTTTGGGGGCTCATTTTACCCAAATCACCAACGAGCTACTCACTTTTTAAACACTTTTTTTTTTCCTGTTTTTTTGCTTCATAACCTGGCAAACTTAAAAATATTTATTTTAAAAAATGGCCCTTTTTTTCGAAAAAATTGACACTTTTTCTATTTTCTCGCTTTTCCCCCCCCCCACCACCCAAACCCACCCTTTAGCGCCCCCCTATAGAGATACTGTTTGGGGTATTTTCACCGATTAGGTCCCCGTTCCCCGCCAAAACCCCGGGCCCGCCCCCGCCTTCAGAGGGCCTCGCCCTTAAAATTTTTTTGGCATAAGCCCGTTTGATGACCAGTCAAAGATAATGCCAACTTTGGGGCCAAAACCCTTGCCGCGGGGGTCAACCCCCCAGTCAAAAGACCCCCGTTGCGCCCAGCATGCCCGAAGCTCTTTTAGGGCAAGTACCAGTGGAAAACCTACCCAAAAATTTGGGGGTCAATCGGCTCCAGTTTCCCCCCCAAACCCAGACGCCCGGTTCTGCTGAAAGGGCCGGGGGAGCAGCAGCATCCTGGGGCCCCCCAGGGGCCACATCTGTCTGTCCGCCTTCCCCGACCGCCATCCCATGTTAATCCCGTGCACTAGTCGCCCTCTTTTATACTCCTGGGGGCGGCGGCGGCGGCCCGGGCCCAACACCCTCTGGGTCGCGGTACCTTTCAGCCTCCCTAATTTTGGGCTTTGCGCCTGGTTTAAAACCCTTTCCCGCCGTCCCATTCTTTCCCCTTTTGGCTGCCTCAATCCAAACCCGCTCAAAAAAGGCGGAGCTTGGGGGATTATTTGGGCCCCCCGAGCTGATCCCCCCTGCCCAGCCACCCTCTTCCCCAGAATGGCGCCCGGGCCCCGGGTTTTCCGCAATGGGGCCCCCATCCCGTCGCCCAGTCCCCTCACCCCAGCCCGTACACGTGGGGGGGGCGGCAATGACCAGGGCAGCCCCAGCTGCTGAAAGCACTAAAAGGGGGAAATTTTGTCGCAGATTTTGCCCGAAAAACTTTGACACCGCCCGCCGCCTCCCCCGCAGGCCGGGCCTTTTTGGCCCCATTGGGGTGAACCCCCTGCCCCCTTTTTGGGGGCCTCGACGGGGGTGGGAGGAAAAAGCTTGGGAAGGCGCTGGGGAAGACTCGCTTTTGAGGGGTCCCTCCCCGGAGAATATCGTGGGGGATCAAAGAGCGCGATTTCATGCTCAGCCCGGCGGGCCCTTTTGCCGGGAAATGGTTTTCCCCGGCGTTGCTGACGCTGGTGGCGCAAAAAGCGGCCCAAAAAACTTCACCCGGGGCGGGCGCCAAGGCACAGAGGAACAACTGCGCCCGCGGGGTTTACCCGCCCCAAACCCCTTCGACGACGCTTTGGCCCCGGTTCCATTTATCACCGCCGGGCGGGAAGGGGGTAAAAAGGAAATCGTGGTTTTGCCGTTAAACTGCGGAACGCCCCTTAAACGCCCTTGGGGGCCCCGGGCGCCGCCCCTTTTTTCGGTTTCCGGAGGGGGTACCGCAGCGGGGTTTAGTGGATGGCCGGAGGGTGTGTCTTCCCGGTTTCCCCAGAAAGGGAAATAAATGTTGATTGGGTTTCTCGGGCTCGAAAACTTGAGGGCCCGGGGGAGGGCCCTTCCCTAACCGGTCCCGGCGGTGGGGGCTGAAGAAAAAAGTCGAAAGACGTCACCCTCCTTAAACGTGGTTCCTTTAAATCTTTTAAAACTTTTTGTTGAAATTCCCCTTAAGGCCAGGACAAGACTACAAGGGCGACATTTTAAAAGAGAGGGCCCCTTAACCCTGACCAAACCCTTTAATAAACACCGTCATGTGTGGCAAAGAAAAGGCCCTTTGATTGGGTTTGGGGGCCGCCCCCCACCGTTTTGCCGTACATCCCGGGGCAGACTTTTTTCACCTTTCCTTTTTTCCCCCCTTCAAACCCTCCCCCCGGCACTTTGCCCGGGCACTTTCCCCGCACCGAAAGTCCAAAGCCCAGTTCCCTCTGGCGAGCATCATTCGCAAAATGGATCAAATGGTGGACAGTGGGTTTTTAAAAAGGGAAAAAAAAAAAGGGAAAAACAGTCAAAAAAAGGAAAGATGTGCTGGTTTAAAAAAGAGGTTTATAAAAGGGGGGAAAAAACGAGGGGAAGGGGGTTTTAATTACCAAAACAACTGTTCAGCCTTTTCATCAAAATGTTTCCACCCCTCTTCACTGGCCGTGGCAGCCCCCGTTGCCTTTTTACACCATTTACCGAATCCCCCGAAGTAGATCCGGTTGAAACCCTGGTTGCATTTGGACGCTAATTCAAAAACTCATTTTAACTCGACAAACGAGGGTTGGTACATAAGTTCCGAAATCCCGTTTTTTTTTCCAAAAACCCCCAAATATTTGACCACTGTTAGAGGAATTTCAAAAAAAAAGTTTAAATTTTAATTTTTAAAAACTTTTTGTAAATCATGTTTTTTCTATTTTTTTAAAATCAACAATTTTTCAACGTCTTAGCTTTGATTTTTTTTTTTGGGAAAAAACAAAAAAAAAATCAAAAAATCCTAATTTCAATTTATTCAAACTTTTTTTCCTTTGGAAAAAATTTTTTGGGTTTTAAATTTTAAACCAGCTTTTATTGGCCCCTAAAAAAAGAGTATTAAAATTTTTTCGGCCCCAAAACATTAAATTTTGCTAAAATGACAATTTTTTGAAATACGCAAACGAAAGAAAAAAAACCCAAAAATTTACAATTTTAGTTCATAGTAGCACTTCTTGAAGGGGTTTATAATGAGCCCGGGCGGACCCAAAAGCTTTTTAAAAAAAAATTTTGTTTGTAGGTTTTTTGCCTTAGCCTGACAACGCTTGGGGTTGGTCCCGCTCTGAGGGGGGGGCCCTTGCTGCAATCAACCCGTCAAATTTTTTTTATTAATCCGCAATCACTATTTGCATCCCACACAAAAAAACAAAACAAACGTGCTCTAAAAAAAGGGTTGTTTAGGTATTCAAAATCCCAACTACTTTTCCCCTAAAAATTTTAAAAGCGTTTTTCTAAACCAGCTGTACATTTACCAATTTAAACACAAAATAACACCCATTAAAACCCAAAACCCCATTCCAAAACGTGTTTTTTTCACACTGCCCCGTTCACCCAAAACCCCAAAAATAAAACTTATTTACCACTGCATTCCTACTGGAAATTTTTTTATTTGGGATCTCCCTTTCCGGGGGAAAAGTGGTAGCGGGGGGGGTTAAACCCCTGTGGGGGCCCCATCTGCCAGGTAAATGAGACACAAAATTTTGAAATTTACTTCCCCCTCCCTACAACCCGGAAAGGGCAGGGGTTCGGCGTCAGGTAGGGCGTCAAACGGGCGCATTCTTTAATGGAACAAACCAAAAAACATTCCCGCACATCCGGGAAAATTGACACAGAAAATAACATCCGCCGTACTCTCCCTTTACAAACCAAAACCCGCCCTCAACTTTCCCCACCGAAAAACCCCCAAGGCAATAATCCGACGGCGACCACCCCGTCATAACACACTAGGCACACATCGAAGGGCGGCACTACGGCCCCAAAAACGCAATCAAAACCGGGGGCTCAGCCTGTTTCCCCGTGTGCCCTTTTTCCCCCCGGCAAGAAAATTTTAACTCTGTTGCCACTTGCAAAGATTGCTTGAATGAAAATTTAAAAAACTCAAATTTAAAAAAATTTTTAAAATTTTTTTAAAAATCCCCTCCCCCAAAATTTTAAGGTAACCCCGGTATTGTCAAAAATAATATAAAAATTTCAAAAAATTTAAAATTTTTAATTTCGCATTGTTTTCGTACCCAAAAATCGTTTTTTTTCGATTCACACAAATGAACAAGTAAATTAAAACTTTGTATTAGTGAGTAAAAAACCCCTCGATTTAATTTTTGCTAGCATCTTCCTTTTTCTCCAGTAGTCCCTAGCCCCCGTGCCCCCCTCTATTTAAATAAAATACATTTTTTAAAAATAAAGGTTTACAATGAAAATTTCACTTACCCCCGGGGCCCTAACTGTTTGGGGGAACCAGGAGGGGTTTCGATAGTAATCAGGTTCCCCGTCCCCCAAAAATAAACTGAAAAGCTTGGACCCCCCGAATTTAAAAAATCCGATGATGAGAGCGCCCCCGTATTTTTTCGTGTCGTTTAATTTTTTCCCCACGACACTGTTACACTAATAGGGGGGGTACTGTTTGGAAATTCCAAATTTTGTTTGGCATTGGCTTCTTTTTTAGACGGTTTTTTCAAATGCCCTTTTGGAAAAAAAAGCGGGGAATTGAAACGATCACCCAAAAAAATAGGAAAAAAAAGAAAATTTTGGGGGTACCAAACAATAAGTACTTGGCGCTTTAAAACGGTTAAACCAAAATCTTGGGTTTTTTCCCGATGCCATTAAATAAAAGTACTCCAACGCCAAAAAAGGGAGCACCCCCGTCCCCAAACCCCTTTTGGTGTACCGCAATAAAAAAACTCCTGCTTCGACCAAAAATCAATGGTCCCTGATTTGTTTTTAGTGAAAAAACTCCTTCCACGCCCCCTCCGGCCCCCAAAAGCCCAAACTACTGTTAAAAGTTGTCTTGGGAAACACCCAAAGATCCAAACCCGGGAAAATGAAAAAAAAAAAGTAGCATTTAAAGGAAGGTTTTGAAACACAAACAGAGAATCGGTTAAAGAGGGAGTGCCACCCCGCACACTGGCACAAAAATTTTATTCACACCCCTTTTGCCCCACCCTCGTTAACCCCTTTCTTCACCACTTGACCCTTTTTCTTTTTCAAAATTCACTCTGTTTCTTCTTTTTTATTTCCCTTAGCAGCTGTCCATGCGGGGGCACACTACTTTTCCACTACCACGCCACCCGTCTGTACAAGGGATACCAAAAGCTTGGGAAAGCCATCCCCCAAATTTTTCAAACATTTTAATTTAAAGTCGACCATAGAAAAACCCTTTTTTAAATGCACTGAACAGAAATTCTTTTGGGCCCAGGGGGGTTCTTCGAAAAAAGACTAGCAGGGCCTTCCCTTTTTTTCCATTTTTTTTTTCACTACCAATAAAATCTCCTCACAAATTTGGGGTGTCAAAACAGAAAATCAAATGTGGGCCCCATTTTTTTTTGCTTAAAAGTTCCCGCTTTTAAAAGGGGTAAAGAAAAAATCGTCCCGTAAATGTCCCTTTTAACATGAAATTTCCCTTTTCCTCTCCCCACTCCCCCAATCAATTTTTCGCACATTCTTCTCACCTTCTCATACTTTTCCCCACCTGACCACCAACGTTATCGCTTGTTTTTCCTCTAAAGTAGGCAACAACCCTGATTTTGTGCCCGAAAAACCCCCATTCAGTGAGGTTTGATTCATGCCCAGTTTGTTTACCTCTGGTCGCAGAGAAAAAAGGGTTTCCCCTTTTGGGGGAAAAGTAAAGTACTTCTCTCTTCTCTCTTTCCTTTTCCTCTCTCTTGTACATACCAGCATTAAGTTGCTGGGTTTTCAGGAAAAAAAGGGCCGAAGTATCGTTATCTGGCCCCCCCCCCCCCTTTAGAAGTTGCCCCGCGTTCTCTTTGAGTAAACCTTTTCTCCTTCCTTTGCGGGGCCCCTACGGCCCCCTGCCGGCCACCCTTCGCGCTGTTAAACGAAAGCTGTTTTTATTTCCCCAAAACAACACAAAAAACCGCCTTTTTTGCCCAAAGTACACCCCACACCAAAACCCCTCTCTTATCATTTGCTCCTTCCTTTACCCTCTTTTTTTTCCTCTGCTTCTCTCGTGAGCTGCATTATAAAAAAACCCGGGGTCGGGTTTCCCATGCCCTCTACAAAATTTAAAGCCCCGAAAAGGCCCCGTCCCCCCCCTCTTTGTGGCCTGATCCTGCTACGCATGGAGACTTTCCCCTGAAAAACCCACATTGGATGGTTTTGAGGGAGAAATAGCCATCCGCCAAATGGGGGCCGTATTTTGCTGGAAAAATTAGAAGCTTTTCCCTTGAAGGGCGCCGAAAAGAAGGGCCCCTGCTAGATCGGTATATCCAAAGAGGGGAAAGCCCAAAAATCAGTCAGTCGTTGTCCCAGCAGCCGACCAAATTACCTCTACCCGGACTGGACAGGTCGTTTGGGCCCCCAATTGCCCCTTCTACTGCACTTCTGAGGAAGAGCTTATTTGTGGCTTTTCCCCCCTCTACTGTTTTACTTTAAAAAAAAGGTTTAAAAATTTTAAACCCTTCCCGTCTTCTCTTCCCTAAACTTGCCTGAACCCCGGGGTTTCCCCCCTTTCAGCTTTGCTTAACCCCGGGCCAAACCTTTGGGGGCCCCGGGAACCTACATCTATTTCCCCACGCATCTTCTGTCATTTAAACTATTTATAAACTTATTCCCCTTTTAAAATCACAAAACTATAATAAAAGGGTTTAACTCCCAAAACTTAAATGGCTTTTGGCAGGTCCGGTATTTCGGAAGTCGACTTTTGGAGTAATGTAAATTTCCCTTTGAGGGGTAGTTTCAATAAAATTTACGGCATATTTGAATTTTTTTAAAAATGCAGAGGGGCCTGGTTTTTAAAAATTCAAAGAAATGTTTAGGGTTTGAATCAAAAGTAAAAGGGGGACTTTGAAAAAAATTACTTTAAAACTCTTTCATGGTGTTTGTTTTGGTTTAGCTTCGTATTGCGGGAACAGAGTGGGGGGCAACACCCAAAAAGCATAAGATTTTTCAAAAACTCCTTTTTTTGGGGGTGTTGTCGGGAAAACCAAAAGGAGGCCCCGTTAGGTTTTAATACGACCCGGGGAGGTTTGGCCCTTTATTATGTCCCGTTTTCAGTAGGGGCTCAAAAACTCTTTTTTTGAAATCTTAAAAAGAAAATTTTAAAAAATTTAGACGCCCAGTTTTTATACCAAAGGGGAAAATCTCGTGATGGGCTAAATTTTTATTTTTTGGGATGACATTTAAAGGCCCAAAATTTTTTTGTTTAATGTCACTATTTACTACTTGCGAAAGGGAAATTACCAAAAAAAAATATCGCAAAAAAAGTAACCCCACTTTATTTGCCATACGCACAAATGCCGCCTCCAACCCCACCCCAAAGGGCAAATTTTTTTAAAAAATTCAAAAAAAATTTTATTTTTCTGTACGATAGAAATAGGGCAGTCGCCCAATTCCCCAAAAACAGTTCCCCTCTCTCTTCTCGCTCTTTGGGTTTTCCTCAACTTGCACCCATCGCACTTTCAATTTTTTTGGTAGCCGAAACAAAAGCACTTAAAAGGAGCTTGCTAAAAGGGGTGTACATCACCGTACTTTGCTAATTAACATTTATTGGGATTTCCACCTGACGAGAGTTAAAAAACGACATTGCAAAGACTGCTCGACGAAAGTTTTAAGGGTACAGTCTTCTCGAACGATCAAACCCCCCAACGTTTAACCCCAAAGGGTTTATACCGTGAAATTTCGAGCACTCCAACAAACTAGGCATCTAATATCTTTGCCCTACGCTTGAATCAAATAAAAAAAGTTTAGCTTGGGAGCAAAAGGTACCCGCAGATGTTTTGAATATCGACTTCACTATGACAGGTTTTTGCGACATTTAAAACCGTCAAAAATAATGTTAAAACAAAGAAGTAAAGCAAACTTTTGAATTAAGGGCGGTCTAAATTTGTATGCCTTTGGGTTCCTCAGCTTTATAGCTTTTTGCCGGGCCCGAGCGGGGGTTGCCTCGCCTTTCCCGCTGCGACCTCGCCCAAGTGCCAGCCTTTTAGTCCATCGAGTTTTTTTAGTTCAAGACAAGGGCCCCGATCGCAGGCAGGGCCCCTGATAGCGGCCCAAAGCTTTTGGTTTAAAATGATGTTTCTGAAAGGGCGCCCCTTTAAAACCTTTTTTAAATGTCGGTTTAGTGAGGAACCCCTTTTGATAACCAAGAAGATTCGGGTGTTTGGGGGTCCCAGTGCTCAAACGCTGCAGATCAGTGCGCAAAAACCCCTCTCGGGCTGATTCCCCTTTAAACCTCAAAATTTCCCCAGATTTGACGGAAAATCAAAAAGGGCCTTTATCGAGTGGGCAAAGAGGGGGAAACCCCACTCAAAAACGAGGGAGTACGCAATTGGGGTTTTTAAAGGAGCCGGGGCCCCTGGGCGCTAAGAAGAAGCCACGCCGCGTCGTTGGGGCAGCAAAATCAAAACCTCGAGTCACAACAAACACGCCCTTCCCAAAGAAGCGATAAGGGGGGAAACCCAAAAACTTTTGGGGCCTTTTCGTTTTCCTCTTTTTCAGCGGTTTCTGGGTGGGCCCTTTTTTCCCAAATTAAAAAAAAAAGAAATTTGGGTTTTCTAAGTTCCCCTTTCCCCGCACCAAAACCTTTAAACACCGGGAGGAAAAAGCGAGATTATCCTCATGGAGAAGAATTGTAGACCGCGACATTTTGTTGGGGTTTTTACATCACCCCACACACATCGTCATTTCATTTGCAAAAATTTTTTTCAAAATGGTTTAACACAAACAACCAGGGTAAGATAAAAAATTAAAAACACAAACAAAACAAGTTGATAAGGACTTTGACAATAATGTATATGTGAAAATGCTAACTCATTTTAAATTCCATAAAAAATCAGCAACCGGGCGATGACAGGGCGCTTTTGTTAGTGGTAGTGAAGTTTGCATGCCACACTTTTTTAAAATAATTTTTGGGGTGATTGTGGGAAAATTCGAGTAGAGAAGACTATGACCAGGATCAGCAGCTTCTCTCCTCTAGCAAGACGGCCGCTGCGACAAAAACAGTCTCATGAAAATTTCGTCTTTTTCAGGCTAGCTTTTTTTGTTTCCCTCTGTAGCACTGCAGGGGCCAGACAGAAGGCATTTTGACCCTAGAGGCCCCCCTCATAACGTGTGTTTGGGCCCTGTACTCACTCGGCTCGCTGTGTGTGTAGCAATAGCATTTGTGTGTGCCAAAATAAACAAACTCTCTTTCTCTGTGCGTATTTGTGCTAACTTTAGCATCTAAAAAATCTAGTACGTCACTTTTTTCAACACTTTTTTCAAGTAAGATCAACAATAGTGTTATTTAGCATTAACATACTGCATAGTCAACAATATTTAATTCCTTTTCTTTTGATCTACCAGAATGGCCGTGCTCTCCAAGTTTGCCAGCGACAACCTGCCTGATTTGCCTCTTCTCGCCCTCATGAGCCAGATGAGTGCCAACGACCGACTGGCCGCCTACCAGGTCTGTCCTCGCTGGGGCCACCGAGTGCTGGAGGTGAACAAAACCCTAAAAGTGTCCTCTCTGACCATCGCCGTGATCGGTGCACACTCGCCCAATGACATCCACCACCTCGATCCTTTAGGCAGCGAGGCCAACGAAACTCATGCCAATGCCAATGAACAAGGCAACTTGCAGCTGCTAACCAGTTTAAAAGAGGAGGAAGAAGAAAGAGGAAAAAGAAAAGAAGATGGCGATAAGCAAAGAAAAGTCACTGCAGTTCTTCCTGTCTCTCCTTCCCCGCCAGAGTCAATGGAACTGCCTAGAGTTCAAGCACGGCCAGCTAACACCAGCCATTGTCCGGCAGATAATGGCCGCCTTTCCCGGCATCACCGAGCTAACTTTTCTGCTGAACATGGCCAACAACTGGAAAAACCCTCCTTCGCATCAGGCCAATTTTAAACCATGTTTACTGTGCTGACCAGCGATGAAAAAAAACAAGAAGAAGAAGAAGGAATGCTGGAAAGCTCAGCTGCACACTCTTCGAGTGATCAACCGCGACCGGGGGGATCTATTCTAGAGTCGACGTTCTACGAGGCACTTTGCCTTCTGCCACTCTACGGAACCTCACCTCTACGACGTCTACCTGGGTCCTAAGCAGCACTGGACCGTCCTCGGCCAGCTAGAGCAGGTAATTCTGAGCTTCAACACGTCCTCTGCTACCACTCCTGGTTAGTTCACTGCAAAAGTGCATCAAAGTACAGAAGACTGAAGAATCATTTTTTAGTTCTCTGCTAAAGTGCTTCAAAATGAACCGAAAAGAGGAAAGTGAATCCACCAGCAGCAGTTTTTACCACAAGTGAGCCTACCTACGCTGGAGCCTCGCCTCATCTCTGAGCTGCTGTTCAAAAATGAAGCTCAACTATCGTCGCGCTATAAGTGTGTCTGGCTACTGTTGACCACTCTACGTCACGACAGCTCTTCCGGCAGGTGTTCACTGGCCGCTTTTCCAGACTGGTTTCCGTGTCGTTTTGCGCCACCTCCACTCACCTTCCTCGGCTCTCCACCTGGGTCGACACCTGCCGAAACTTCGCCACCTGAGTGCCATTCTTGAGCTTAAGCTTACGCTGGAGAATGAGCTGGAGGAGCAGGAGCTGCTGACCTTGGAGCACCGCTTGCCTCCGTTCATGCGCTCCATCTAAAGGTGAGTCTGACCAGAGCACGACTGGCGCACGACAATCTGCGCTGGCTGAACATCGGCCAGCTGATGCCAACTTTAAGGCCACTGCACCTAAACGGCTCGAGTGTCGAGGCTGCGGCATTGGTCGGTGGACGGCAGAAAACACTGTCCGTGCAGTTCCCTGCCTGCGAGAGCTGCTCCCAGATAGTGGCCAACAGCACTGCCGGGTTGCCACCTCGGCGGATCACCTACCAACAGCAGGAGGTCTTTGGCCCAACCGAGCAGTTAATTTCCTCTCTCTAAACACGACTTTCTTGAACGATAGTCAATTTTCTGTGCGATTCGGTACCAAATAATGCTCAAACGGATTCAACACTATTTTACACACTAAATCTTTCATTTGTGGTGGTAGAAACCTTTAATGATGAGGACGATCTGAATGGGCAAATACAGAGGTATGAGATGAGGGGAAACAAGTGATGGGGAAGGACTCGGACCAGTGGCACACTGGGAGCCGACTGGTGAAGTGTGTTTCATTGAGGTTTGTTTATGTAGGGGAAAGAGACTGGTGAGATAGAGGGTGACACGTACAGGTCGGTGTGAGTAAAGGTGATCTGTGTGTACATTGATTATGATGTGTGTACCAGATGGAAAACACCTGCCGTTTAGTTTTTCTGCTGTTGTTAACAGTTAATGCTAGTTAATTCGCTGTTTTTTGTGCAGTCAAAGTATGTCGGTTTACAGTTTTCAAAATTTTTCAGCTGTTTGTCGATAACTATGTTGAAGGGTACTTTTGCTACTACACTAGTACGGCGCACAAACACTAACTAGTCAAACTTAACCACTTAATAGCACTAATACTTCGATGATAGTTTGAGCTCTTTTCTCGGAAGCGCAGGAAGGGCACGACTGTGGCCGAGTGGGTTCAAAAGGCTTGGAAATGAACTGCAAAAACTTACTCGCAAAGTACTATGCTCACAGGTGTTGATGTGACTGTTCAGATGACGACAGCGTCTTGGCAACAACAATTCCTTAGCTGATTGAGACAAATGCTAAGTACGGTGATGATGATTGAATGCTAATGGTGCGATTTTAGGCATAGTGCACCAAACCAAATTTTTACTCTACAACTATAACTACCATCGCTAAAGATCTGCCTGAAAGTTGTAGCCAATTAGTGGCTATTAATATCTTAGACACTGATGGGCGTTAAGTGGGCGTCATCAATGGGCCAAAAAGCCGCAGGTGTACTTTATTTAGAGGTTTGTAGTGTCATAGCTGCTACAGGCTTTAATCAAATGTAAACTAGCTTTAAACGCTAAAATTTAAAGCTCGAAAGAAGTAGTACTACTGTAGGTAGTTAGCATAATCATAAATTGCAAAATAATTGTAACAAAAGCAGTGTGATCAAACGGTGGGGAATGCTGAACCATGAGTGTTCTACAGAAAAGAGTTCACGTCATCCTAAAGAAGTAGCAAATAAACAAACAAAGTATGAAAAAAACTCCAGCAAAACAGTTTAAATTGAGCTCAAACATACTCACATACATCTAAGTTTGAGTCAACCGGTGTTGACAAAGACACAGTTCAGTGTCTGAATGTTTTCTAAATTTGAAAGAAATTTGGTGAAATGACTGGGTGACAAAAAGTTTGGTTTTACTAATTTTATTGGAATAACAAATTGAAGGGTAAAGGGAAAATAAATTGAAAAAATGTTGGGTTGTTCTCAAACAGCGGTGTTGCCAGGAGAGGAATCCGAGGTCACAGACGGAGACGGACAGTGTGTTGAATTGTGAATAGTTGTATGGGAAAAATTGTAAATGGACAATAACTCAATAGCTGAATTAGCTTGTGAGTGGTGGCCACCATCTGATTTGTGAAAGAAATTGGTGGTCACTAATATAAAATTGGTATGGACTTAGTGTAATTGTGGTTGTGGTTGTGTTTAGGAGGAAAAATTAATTAAATTAACAATTGATAAATTGTGGTTAAAATTGGGGGAAAATAACAATTATATTATTAAACAGACGTGTTTGTGACCTAAATGTAATGTACTAAATAGTGTGTTATGACGTTTTTTTGGGCATAGTAAACAAAGTGTATCTTAATTCGTTGCATTACCAGGAAATGATTGAGAAGGGCAATTCACCTCGACCCGAGGAGATAGGGTTTCTGGTCGACGAGTACGATAAGGCTAATAAAAATGTGGAATCATATAGGCTCACTTAAGGTTTCATAGGGCGAACATGTTGGCACTAAAGCTGAGTATCCGCTCTCAAGGACAAAGAGTCTCATCGCCGCCGACTGGGACTTTTCCCCAGAAATTTTTCTCAACGACCGGTAAATTGCATTGACGACGTGTTTCTCGGGCTAAAACCGCTACGGTCAGTGGGCCATCGCGACGACTCCCTGGTGCAGCAGCTTTGTCAACACTATTCGGCTACAATTCGTGCTATTTTTGGGAGGTGCTGATTCAGGGTTAATAATTTAACACTAGCTTGACTTTTCCGACTCTCCCAATTTTTTGACTTCTTGACTTTTTCCTGAACCGGTAGTAGAAGTGTACTGGGGGAAATGCTTCGGGTAATCTTGACCAAATGGGTACAAAAATCATTTCCCAAATTTTAATCGTCCATCTTCATTCAGACGAAAAACCCCTGTACTATTTTACGCATACTCGCGGCACACCAAACCGTTAGGGGGTTCCCCCCCACCACTTTTTGTTGCCAGCCACACAAACCCCCTTTAAGAGCGCTAGGGCTTCCCATCAGCAGCGCTGATCTTTCAGGCAAGACGGGTTTGGTGGTTAGCCAACTGGCTCAGGCGGTGATGGAAAATTTTGTATTGGTAATGAACGGGGGCGGTAATGAAAACAACAACAGGGGCCCAACACCGGTGGTAGTAGTCTAAAGCGGGCCCATTTTGTTTGAGTTGTAATACAAGGAAATAAATGCCCATGTTCTAAAAAAAGGGCCCACCGCACTCTGTCATTTAAAGTGATAATTAAAATGCTTGTTCAGGAAAAAACTGTCAAAGAATTTCAAAAAAATTTTGGGAGAGTCGGAATAGCCCAAGCTAGTTTTAATATTATCAAACCCCTAAAATCAGCACCTCCAAAACTAGCACAAATTGTAGCAAACATAGTGTTGCCCAAAGCTGTCTGCACCGGGGACGAGTCGTCGCGTTTGGGCCCACTGTCACCGTACCCGGGTTTTTTAAGCCTGAGAAACACGCCCGTCGATGCAATTCTATCTGGGTCGTTGAAAAAAATCCGAGGCAAAGTTCAGTCGGCGGGGATGAGACTTTCGTCTTTGAGAGCGGGATACTCAGTTTTAGTGCCAACATGTTCGCCCAAAAAACCCCCCTTAAGTGAGCCTATATGTTTCCAAAATCCTATTGACTTTATCATACTCGTGTCTGCTTTCGTACAGTACCTGAGCTTTTTGAGCTCAATCAACTCCACTTTGAAGAAGTCATTTTCACAGAGAAATGGTATTGTCTAATTTTTTTAGCGACCAAAACTACAGCTGTAACTGGTTGAACACAAAAAAAACCTGTTGAGGGTTTTTGGGGAAACCTGGGGCTGGGATTGCGCCCTGAAAAAATGTGTTTGTGTTTGCAGGGTTAGTAAAAGCGATGTGCAACGTTAAGTGGTTAAGGGGTTAAGTGTTAAAAGAGTGGGGGATTTTTATAAAGCCCGGAGGGGGACCAGCGGGAAAACCAAAGGGTGGTTTTTTACGATTTTGTGTGTGAAAGAAAAATCCCCAAAGGACGTGACAGCTGTAGGCAGAAGAAAAAAAGCGGCTGTTTTGGAATGTAGACCGTTGTGTCTTTGATGCTTAAGGGTTTTGTGGCGGGAGCAACGAACCCCCCCCTTTTGGTACGCAACGATGAGGGGGGCACCCGAAAAGGGGACGGATGACCTTTTTGGGTTTTGATTGTTGAGGCTTCAGGGCCCCTTGTGGTCATTTAGATAAAAACAGAAAAAAAAAGGGGGAAAGGGGGGAAAAAGGTTTTAGAGGGGGGAACTGAAAAAAAACATTTAAAGATGTTTCGAAAAAGGATGTTTTCCTTTAATTGTTTTTTATTTGTTTGCCACCAGTACCCTGAACCCCCAAAAAATTTTTACCCGGTTGGGGTTGATTTTTGTTTTTTTTGTTTTGAAATTGCGAGAACCCCAAAAAAGTCAAAACGTACGGGTTTTTTGTGATAATCCTGTTGAAAATTTTAAAGCCGGACAAATTTCTATAGGGTTTTGGGTTAGGTGTAAAATAGACAATTTTTTGGTGAAATAGGTAGGGGGGAAAAAAACCCCCCTTTTTAAAGGGCAGGGGGGAAAAGTGAACGTATTTTTCCCCCTACTTTTTTAAAATTTGAAAAAAGGTTTCGCACAGAGTAAAAAGGACCCAAACAGTCTGCCGACCAAAAAGTTTGAAAAAACCCCGGTTTTGAAAAAAACCGGGGGGAGGACACTTTCGGTCCGAATGTCCAAAATTAAAAAAAATTTTTGGTGAATACTGGAAAAAAAAATTTTTGGTTTTGCAAATTTTTTGGGGGAATAAAAAAAAAAAAGGAAAAGGGGGAAAATAAATTGAAAAATTTTGGTTTTTGTCTCCCTTAGGGGTTTCCCCCCAAAAGGGAAAAATAAAAGGTCCCCGGATCCCTTTTGGGTTTAAAAATTGTGAAATTTGTGGGGGGAAAAACAAAAAAGGGACAAACTAAATTTTGCTGAAATTACTTTGAGTGGGGGCCCCATCAATGTTTTTTTTTTTTTGTAAAAGAATTGGGGGCCTAATAAAAAAATTGGTATAACTTTGTTTTTGGGGTTTGGGGGTTTTGTTTTTAAAAAAAAATTTATTTAAATTAACAAGAAAAATTTTTTGTTCAAGGGGGAAAAATAAAATTTTTTTTTAAAACAGACGTGATTTTGGGGAAAAAAAGTATAATAGGGTTTAAACGTGTGGGGTTTTAAACAGTGTGCATGTATGAAATTTAAAGGGGGGGGGAAGGGGGAAAAGGGGGGAGCAGGGACTTTGCAATCCCTTAGGCTTTCTATTGCAAAAAAGCTAAAGAAAAGGCTAAAAACGATGCGCTCGCTTTAAAAAAAAAATAAACAAAAATATTTCAAATTTGGGAAAGACTATTGATAAGGGCAAAGTTACCCAAAAAAGGGGGCCAAAACGCGATCAATTTAAAAATCTTAATAGAAATTCGTTTTTGTGTATTGTGCCCGCCCCCTTTGCCTCTGCCCTCCCGGTGTTCTTTTTTAGCTTTACCTTTTCTTTCCGTTAAAAACCCCCAACTGAGTAAAAAATCGATAGGGGGGGGCTGAGGAGAGGGACTTTGGGGGGGATTTTTGAATTTCCTGAGGTCCCTCCCTGGCCGGGGGGGGGCGTGGGGGGGGCCCGCCCGGTTTTTTATGAGCCCGTAGCAGCCCCTCACCGCAGGAAACCCCCGTTATAACGAGGGCCTTGGTTTAGTTTGGGGGGAGAGCGGAAACTGACGGGAAAGCCCCCAAAAGGGGGAAACAATTGTCGGGTCGAGGTCAACGGGAGAAAAAGGGGAAGGGGAAGAAAAGGGATTGGTATTGAAAAGGGGGGGCCACAGGGGGGGTTTTACTTCCCTCTTTGATGGGGGGGGAATTTTAAGTGTGAACTGGCGGTGACCCCAAAAACCAAAGCTGAAAAAAGGGGAGGAGGTTTCCCAAGAGGGCCCCATTTGTCGCTCTGGCCTCTTTTCTCCTCCTGGAGCTCCTGCGGTCCACCAGGTAAAGGGCCAGACGGATCCCGGGGGCGGGGGGGCGGCCGGCGGGGGGCGGTCAGCATGCGGGCGTACTGCTCCGGGGATCCCCCAAAAGTCCCAGGCGGGGGGGCCAAAAAAGGGGGGCCTTTTGGGCAGCACCCGAGGGAAGGCCCCGTTAAAGCGAAGCATCGGTGCTCTGACACCCCCCCGGGGCGACAGCTGTTTTCGGGCGACGGTGCAAATTTGGGGTTTGGGCAAAACGGGGGGAAAAGGGGGGGCCCGGGGGTTGTGGAAAGGGGCCCTCCGCCCAGGGGCCCCCCGGGGACGCGGGCGCTCCCCCGGAAGCGAAGCCCCAGCGGGGCGAGGATTTCTCTGGGGAGGGCGGCAGATTGCCGTTCACCAAGCAGCTTTGGGGTGGCCCCCGCATTAGCACTGGGGGGGGTGGACAGCAAGGCAGCTTTTTAAAAACCCCCCCCTGCCACTGCACTCTCCCCCCCTTTCCCGTCGGGCAGCCCCCTTTTAAAAAGCCCCTGTGGTGTCCAACCGTGCACCACCTTCCCCCCCTTCAGGGGGGCCATACTGGCCGGGGGGCCAAACCGTCCAGGGTAAAATCGAGGGGGAAAAAAGCCCGGGGGATTTTTGCAGTCCACAGAATGGTCAGCGCAGTAAAGGGGGGGGAACTGCTCGAGCAGGGGCAGATTTCCCCAGGAAAGGGGGCGACGATTTTGAACCCCCCCCCTTTCCGGCCCAAACCTTGAGCGTCGCCCCGAGGGGAAAAGGGGGGCGCTAAATTTCTGCTCCTCCCCCAAACCTTTTTTTTGGGGCCCATTCGTGGACTCAACGGGAAATGTCCGCCCCCAAAAGAAGACTTCTCCTGGGGGCCCCAGTGGAATTTTCCCCCCGTTGCGGGCTGCAAAAGGAGGAAGCACTGGGGCCTTTTGTTGGGGCTGTGTGGTAAAAAAAATACCCTTTGTAGGCCTCATCCCCCTGGGTGAGGCTTTTTTTCCCCCCGAACGGGGGTTTTTAAAGGGGGGAGGGGGGAACCCGGGGAAAGGCCTTCCCAGGTTGTGTCTTTTGGACAGTTTGGCGCTAATCAACGGTGAAACCCCTCCACGGGGGCCGGTTCAGTAGGAAACGTTTTTCCCCCATTTCAAGGGGGTGAGTGTGGTAATGGAAAAAGGAGAATCATTCACTTTTTTCCCCAAATGGAGTGTATTTTTTGGTTTCCCCTAGAAGGGGGCCTCTCCGAAGGGGATGATGCCACCCCCTCCCAAACTTTTTTTTGTCCACTTTTTGAACCCCCAAAGGGGGAAAGATGGGACCAAATTGACGATCTTTCAGGCGGGAAAAAAAAAAGGGGTTTTTTGGAATTTTTGAGAAAGAAATTCCTTGCGAAAAAAAAACACTCCCAAAAAAAGTGAAAAAAACAGATGAGAAAGTAAAAAAAAACTTGACAACTGGGGCCATCGTTTGGTACTTTCCCAGTTGACGCTTTGAATTTGACTGATAAACACTGCAAAATCGACACATCTTTTTGGGGAATAAATGGCATCTTTTTTAAAAACCGGCGAAACTTTAAGTTTTGAAAAGGGAAAAAACAACAGGGGCACCCGGCCTGGGAAAATTTGGGAGAAAAAAATCCCTTCACCGAGCGCTTGTAAATTAAATTTTTCCCCTAATTTTTATTCAGAATTTTGGGGTTAAAACTAGTGAAATGGAAAAATGCACTCAGATTTTTAAACGCTAAAAAACCCAAAAAATTGTAGCTAAAGAAAAAAAAATGTCTATAAACTTTCCCTTTTTCCTGTGAAAAACACTACTTTGGGGAGTTCACAATTTCCCAGCTTGGCCATAAAGGAGTTTGCGTTTTTAAAAAAAGCGCGACCCGGTTGTGGTCTTCATAAAACAACCGGGCCCCCAAAAACAGAAAACCACAACTTAAAACCCCCAAAAACTTAGAAATTTAAAATTTAAAAAAATTTTTTTTTTTCCCCTTTTTTAAAACCCCCCAAAAAGCGAAAAAAACCCTTATTGCGAAAAAATTTTTAAAAAAATAAACAGTTTTTTGTGAGCGGGCGAAATTTTTGTGGGGTGGGGGGGTTTTTGTAAAAACGTGTAAAAAAGGCAGTTTAAAAAAAAAAATTTAAAATGGGGAAAAAATTTTGAAAAAAAAAGTTTTTTTTTTTTTTTTTGTTTGAGAAAAAACAAAAAAAAAAGGGGAAGGGGCCCCCTTCCCCCACTTTTCCGCTTTGTAAATTTCCAGGGGTTTTTTTTGCGGGTGATGATTCCCCCGAAAATAAAATACTTTTTTGTTTGAAAATTTTTTACAGGGGAAAAACGGACCCTAATTTTTTTTTTTTTTTGGGGTTAAATTTGCAATCGAATTTCTCACAAACGCTTGGGGCATGTTTGGGGGGGGAAAAAGGGTTTTTTTTCGAAGGTTAATTTTTTTTGGGGGTTGTCGAAAAATTTTCCTTTAAAAAAAAAATTTTTTTCCACAGGTGGGCACCAAAGGGGCCCCCCTCTTTGTGTGTAAAAATTTGGCAGACCATTTTTGTGTTTCGGGGGCCCCCTAGGACACGGGGCACCCGTGCCCGGGGGGTTTTTTAAAAGGTTTTTAAAAGATTCAAAAGCCCTTTTCCTTTTCCCACTTGTCAGTGGGCCCCCCTTTGTCAGCCTCACTTTTTTTGGCTTGGTGCTTAAAAAAATTGCAGTAGAAGGTAAAATTTTCGGAATCATTACCCAAAAAAAAACGGGGAAAAATTTGGGGCTAGGGGTTGGAAAAATTAAAAAATTTTGGAAAGCACTTACTTTGCCGGTCCCCGGGGTGGAAAAAAAAACCTAAAAAAAAAATGTTAGAGTGACATTAAATTTTCTATAAAAATCGAAAAAAACATCTTTTTTTTTAAACCCTCCCTCCGGGGTTTTTGCCCCCTTGGTTTTTCCCCTTTCGGCTGGAAATAGTTTTGTCCATTCCCAAACGGGTTTTTGTACTGGTGTCTGTTGAAGCCGGTCGATAAATTTCCCAATGAATACGATTTTGGGTTTTAAACTGCCATTTTTAAATTTGGGTTATTTTTGGCGGAATTTTGATAGTTAGGGGAAATTCTGATGCCATTGCCAATTGCGACCCCTTAATCTTCGCACGCCCCCGGGCAATTTTCTTTTGGAAATGCTTTTTTTTTTTTTTTTCCCCAAAAATTGGAAAACTGCAGCAAAAATCTTCGCCATTCCCCTGCACCCGCATCCCCGGCTGTAAACGTTGAACGAATTGACAAACTTCAACTGCTTTTCCCAATGCTTTGCTCTAAAATTTCAACTCAAAAGGGAAAAAGGGTTTATATTTTTCCCCTCTTCGGGAAAAAATCCTTTTTTTTTGAAATTTCTTGATGATGCCCGGAATGTAGAGGGGTTTGCCCTTATTTACTTGTCGATTCGCTGGTAGGGGGGCATGATTTAATGTTGTTGGGGGCCCGGGTTTTTGCTGCTCCCAAAAATGAGTCAACGGGAAAACCCCAAGGGGCCTTTTTTGCCAGTGAGTGAAAAAAAAAAGAAACGGGTTGTTTAGTGCGTTAAAAAGGGAAAATGGGAGCAAAAAGTAATAGTGGGAAACGTTGTTTGGCCCCAAAAAAGTGCCCTTGCACAAAAAAAAAGCTACGTAATTTGCACTGCAAGATCCCTTGCAAAAAATTTCTACACTGTAGGCTAAATGCTGTGTCTACGAGAGTGACTGTTGAATTCTCGTAGCGAAATCACAGTGGCCTGAGGGGGGCCCCGGAAAGCCCCAAAATTTTAAAAAAAGTGGAACAAAAACAATTTTCACGGGAAACACTCTTTAACCCAAACCACCCGTGCTAATAAAATTTTCTCCCTAATTCCCAAAATTTAAAAGACCCACAAACTAAAATTTTCTGACAATAAGGGGGGCCCACGGGGAAGGGTGCTTAAACTTTGGGTTTTACTACTTTAAAAAATTTTCATTTAAATTTTTTTAAAAGCGTTTGAGTGGTGAAAAAAAAAAGGGGAAAAAAAAAAGTATAATGCTTGGGGTTTTCCCCCAAAAGGTTTTTAAAGAGGTACGGGAAAAAGGGGGGGGAATGTTAAAAAATTTTTTGAACAATTTTTTTTTTTAAACCCTCAAAAACTTTTTTAACCCTTCTTTTTTTCCTATATGCCCCTTTAACACTTTTTGTTTTTTAAATTTTTCCTGTTTTTTCCCGGGGGTTGAAAAAGTTAAAATTAAAAGCTCAAAAATAAACTATTTTTTCTTTACTGAAAACAGCCCCCAAATTTTTTCAAAAATTTTTATTTGTAATAAAAATTTTCCCTTTTTGTAAAAACCCTCCCCTTTTTTGGGGTTTTTTGAGTACCTTAAATTTAAAATAAAAAAAATTTTTTACTTTATTTTAAAAACCTTATTTTTAAATTTTTAAAAAAAAAAATTTAAAAAAAAAAAGGGGGCCCCCCTTGCCCCCCAAAACCAAGGGGAAAAAAGGGGGGGGCGGGGGGGGGTTAAAGGGGCCTTGGGGATGGGGAAGGCCCCTCCCGCCCCCCCCCGGGGGAAAATTGAATTTGGTGGGGGGGCCCGGGAAAGGGGGGCCCGGCCCCCCTTCCCCCCTAAAAGGAAGCCCCCCCCCCTTTTTGGTTATGCCCCCCTTAAAAACGGCCCCCCGCAATCCCCCTCCTGGGCCCCGAGCCGGGGTCCCCTCAAAGGGGGCCCCAAGAAAACCCCCCCCAAAAAAAGGGCCCCTAAAAGGGCAAAGAAACCCCCCGCCAAAAATTCTTTTTTTGGGCTGATGCCCCCCCGGGGGAAAAAGGGGGGCCCCCGCAACCCTCCCTGGGCAAAAAAAAAGGCCAAAAAAGGGGCAAAAAAGCCCCCCAAAAAAGGGCCCCCCAAAGGGGGGAAACAAGCACCCCCCCCAAAACCTGCCCCCCAAAAAAAAAGGGTCCCCGCTTCGCCCCCCCAACCCAAAATCAGCAAAAAAGGGCTGGGGGCCCAAAAAAGCGACTTGGAATCAAGGGCTTTGCGCAAACGGAAAAAAAAACGGTGGGGGGGTGGGGCGGGAAGGAGGAGGGGTTTTTCCCGGGGGGCCCCTTTTTTCCCCGCGCCCCCTTTGGGGGCCTTTGGTGATGCTAGTTTCCCCGGGCCGGGCCCCCGAAAATCCTTTTTTGGCCCTCGGCCAAACCCAAAAAACCACCCTCAAAGGGGCCCCCTTCGGGGGGGAAAAGGCGGCGCCACCCCCGTTTTTTGGGCCGTGGCTGATTTTCCCCCCTTTTGGAAGGGGCCCCCCCCCGGGAACCCCCCTCGGGCCCCGGCAAACCGAAAGTGCCCCGAAGGTGGCTAAAAAGAACTACCCTAAAAAAGGGGCCCCCAAAGGGGGGAAGCGAACCCACCCCCCCGGGGGATTTTTTTGCCTTAAAAAACCCAAATGGGCTTTTTTATGGGCCCCAAAAAGGGGTCCAAAGGGGGGCAAATCTTCAGTGTTTTTCCAGTGTCAGCGGCTAAACGGGGGGGGCCGAGCCCCCTTTTTCAGGGGGCCCGGAAACCCCGGCGGCAGAAAAGGGCCCCCCCGCCCCCCCCCTTTTCCCGTGGGGGATGCTCCAGTTTTCATCACTGGCCCCCCCCCCGCAATCCCTTTGCCTCGCCCGGGAAAAAAAAACCCCCCAAAAAAGGGCCCCGAAGGAGGAACCCAAGTAGCCACCCCCCATTCTGCCGTGGCTGTGCTCCACTTCGGGACTGGCCCAGCCGCAAACCCCCCTGCCCCCGACCAAACCAAAAAGGGGGGGAAAAAACCTTTTAAAAATGGGCCCGGGAGGAACAAAAAAGCACCGGGGCCCCTTTGCCGTGGCTGATGCTCCGCTTAGGGACTGGCCCACCGAATCCCCCCTTCCCCCAAACCAAACCCAAAACCCACCCTCAAAGTGGCCGAAGAGAAAACCCCGTTAAAATTTGGCCCCCGGGAAAAGGGGGAAGCAAAATAGCCCCGCCCCTTTGCCGGGCGGATGCTCCACCACGGGGGGCCCCCCCCCAACTCCCCCTGCCCAAAACCAAAACCAAACCACCCTAAAAGGGCCCCGAAGGGGGAAAACCAAAGTAGCCACCCCCCCCTTTTTCCCCCCGGGCTGATCTCCCTTGGGGACGGGCCCCCGCCGAACCCCCCCTGCCCCCGAAAAAAACCCCCCAAAAGGGGCCAAAAACCCCTTAAAAATTTGCCTCGAAAAGGGGAAAAAGGCCCCCCCCCCTTTTTTTTGCCTTTGGCGATGCTCCCTTCGGGCACGGCCCCCGAAAATCCCTCTCCCTAAAACCAAACCAAAAAACCCCCTCAAAAGTGGCCCAAAAGAAACCATTTAAAAATGGCCCCAAGGGGGGGAAAAAAAAAAGGGGCCCCCCGCCCCTTTTCCCGGCCCTAGCCCCAGCTTCAAAAAGGGCCCCACCCCCTCCCTCTGCTCCTCGGCCAAAAGGGGCCCCTAAAAAATGGGGGAAAAAAACCCCCCTTAAAAAGGGCCCGGGGAAACGGGACCACCCCCCCTTTTGGGTCAAAACCAAAAGGGGTTTCCCTGGGGCCCAAAAACCCCCAAGGCGGGGTTTTTTGGCCTTTGTGGACGGCCCCAAAGGGGGGGGGAACCCCTTTCACCCGGGCACGAGAGTTGCGCACACCCCCCACTGGGTGTGGAGGCCACCTTCCCCCTTTCAACTCTTTTTAAAAAGTTTTAAAAAAATGCCGGGCTGCTTCCTTTTCCCGGGGTGTAAGTGTAACAGCCCTGCAACAAACCTCTCCCGTAAAGTTTATGTTTTGGGGCAAGGTTTTCCTTTTCAGCCGTTTGGGGAGTTTAGTAATTGGGGGCCCTGGCTTTTGGGGGGCTAACCTTCGTCTTTTAAAGTAAGCTCGTCTTCGGGGCAATGTCCTTCTTCTGTAAAGTTGAAAGTTAGTGGGGGGATTTCTTTATCAGCCATTTTAAATTTTTTGAGGTGGCCCACATCACCTTTTGTGTGCCAAACCTTGTTTTCTTCAAAGCTTCCCTTTCACATCGGGCTTTGGCTTCAGTTTAAACACTGCTCACGGGGTGGGGTCTAAAGGATTACACGCGGTCATTCCTTTTGCAAGAACAAATTTTTTTTGAAGGTATAGGGGCCCTCCTCGTCTTTGTGGGTTAAAGTCAGCTCGTATTTTAAATTTAGCAAAAGTCGGGGTCAAAAATGTAATCAAAACGTAATTATTCCCGTTGCTTAACTAACTTCTTCTTTTAAATTCGGGTTTATCTTGGTTTCCTGTATTTTTTCCCGGTAGTGTGTATTTATTGGCCAAAAGGCAATTTTGGTGGATAGTTTTTGTGATATTTTCTGGGTGCTTTTGGGTTTAAAATGGGTGTGGCATTTATCAAATGGGATTTACAGTTCAGCAAAACGTTTTTGTTTCCTGGTTCATTCAGTCTAAACAACGTTTTGATTGTATCGGGCCTTGCTCAAAATGCCTTTGCTCAATTAGGGTTTCTTTGGTTTGGGTGTTCCCCTGTATTGTCATAAGTACCCTTTTTTTTTATTTTTGGTTTAAAGGGGCGGGGTCAATTTAGGTGTTTTTGGGGTTTTTAAAGTGTTCAAAATAGTGTCGGGTGCTTTTTTCAATTTGTGTGTTGTGGCCCTTATCCTCTTTCTGTGCCCGCCGTTTCCCAAACCAAATCTTGGGTTTTTCCCGGGCTCCCAAAAGTTTCATCATTTAGTCCCCCCTATCCAACGTTTCACGGAATTTTAGCCGCCTTAGCTTTTAGTGGCTTTTGGGGGGCCAATATGTATTTCTTGTTTTTTTGATTCAAGTATTGTTTTCATTAAAATGTATTTTCTTTTGTATATTTTTTGGTTAATTTTCTTAGCTCCTTTCTGTTTTTTCAAAAAGTGTTACATTTTAGGCTTTTGGGAGTTTAAATCAATTTTTTGGTGTTTCGGGTTCCCCCCTTTACTCCCAAGTTGCCCAAAAATCAATCTTTTTTTCACCCAAAAAATTTTAGCAATTTTTTCCCATCATTTTATTTAGTAGGTCACGGATTTTTTTCCCCAAATATACCCAAAAGTTTTTTTTCATTTTTTCCCTAAATGACCCTTTTTTTGGGGTTTTTGGGGCCCAAAACCAGGGGGGGGCCTTTTGCTTAAACCCCCCGGGGGGGGGAAAATTTGGGGGTTTTGTGTTTGTCCCCCAAAAAGGAAAAATTTTCAAGTTTTATTTAAAACACAATTGCCCCGGTTTTTTAAAATAATTGGGCCCGGGTGCTTTTGGGGAAACCCCTTTTTTGAAAGGGCTGGGGTTTTCTTTTTAGTTTTTAAGGGGAACCGGGTAATTTTTAAAGGTTTTTTACGAAGCCAATGTCTAGGCAATTTATGTCACAGGTCAATTTGGTCAATTTAGTAGGTCATGCAGGATGTTATTTCTCCACAAATATACCAACAAGTTTAAGTTCATTTCTGCCAGTATAGTGACGCCATTAGACTAAGCAATGTCTGGCGTTTACCCTACCTGTGAGGCGGTGAGTGACAAAAATTAAAAATAGTTAGGTTTAAGAGCCTCTGTGATTTTAGAACTACAAGTATTGTTCTCCCACTCTATTAAGAATTGCGTATTTTACTGTAGTAAGTTAGTTATTTTCTAGTTTTAGTTAAATAAACATTATCTATCAGCTCACGCTCTTCTTGCTTTTTAACAAAAAACTGAATTGGTGACAATTTAATATGCTTCTTTTTGCAAACGCCTTTTTTATGCTTTATTTATTTTTTTGTCGCAATTATCGTTTTTCTTCTTAAAGCACTCCAAGTTGCCAACAACATCAAATATCTAAAATTTTTGCACAAAAAAAATTTTTAGCAATAACCCTACTTAACATCTCTATAGCAGCCATTAAGCTCAGCAAAACAGCAATCTTTTCCACGAAATGATTGATAAAAACAATCACATCGTTCTTAATGATAACGTCGCACTCACAAATGACAAATGATGCGTTAAAGTAGTCGATCGTCGCACAAACGACGCATCTTTTAGACAGAAACGATATTAATAAACAACTGCATTTTATAAATTTTTGTGTGTATTGTCACAACGTCATTGTTAATTTGACATTAACCAAATAATATATTTGCTAATTTTTTAACTGTTTTTACATTTTTAATCATTTTTCTACAATAGTTTGCATTTTTTCAGGTTTTAATTTTCATCAATTGGTCCTGCCTACTGTGCTAAACTTTGCCATGGGAATAACTGCAGCTGCTCCTTTTTTTGTTTCACTAAAAGGGCTGGGTGTTGCTTCTAGTTTATTAAGTGCTGCCATACCTGGTTTTGTTGTAAGTTATTATATTAGTTAAGTTTAGTTAGTTAAGAATACAATTTAACTTAACATAAAATACATTTTTGTAGATTGGTGGTTTGACAATTGGTGTTGCTGTTGTGGTTCGTGATATTATAAAAAATATAGATGAAAAAACGGAAAGTGGTCGATGTATTAGAAAACAGAATGAACAGAAAAAACAATCACAAAAATCCAAATCTTCACAAACATCACAACAAACAAATGAAAACACTATAATAATAAGTATGTGATTTAAACCATATTTTAAATAACAACAACTAACAAAAAACAAAAAAATGTAAACACGTACATTTTTGTTTTTAAAAATGCAAATTATTTTAAAATTATTTTAAAATTACATCAATTTAACAGTTTTTTTATCAATTTATTCAGCAAAACTGATTCAAAAGCTAAATTTGTAAGCAATTCAAAATCAATTCCAACAGTGCCAATACGACACTATATTTCAAGAACCACCGGTCCAGACTATTCTCCTACAGAGCGACAGGTCCCTCTTTCTACCAGAGAAAATGTTGTTCCGACACCAAATTTGCCTTCCTTCTTTTATCATGGAACTGAACATTACGCTGAACGACACTTTGAAACCAATGAACAAGCGGGAGGTCGAGTAGAGTACATGCGCTCTGTGGTAAACCGAACTCACCTGACCACTCGCCAAGGCACTGTAATGAAACGAGAAACCATTGAAAAGAAAAACGACTTGGGAAATATGCTTGACGACGCTGGACACCTTTTGGCGGCCCGTTTTAGCGGTCAGGGCGAGATAGACAATATGATTCCCCAGAATAAAGACATCAACCGACAGAACTGGCGACTGATGGAAAAAATGATTGCCCAAGATGTGCTCCATTACGACACAGTGAACTACAGCATTCGGGTTTTGTATTCAAACAATGATTCTACACGCCCATATGCGTTTATTTTTAAAGTAGAGACAACTGATGGGCGATGCATTCGTTATGGATACGTGGACAATCCGCCCACAACTTGGGCCGATGCTGAAAAGTGGGGCCGAGAGACGCATGACGTGTTGGACGATGACATTGATTATGATGAATTGGTTAAAAAATATTGTTAAAAATGATAGTTTTTAGTTTTGTATACAGAGCACCAAGAATATGACTGCTCTTCTACTGCTTTTAGGAGACATTTGTCATTGGCCGGGTTTACAGTGAGTGCAATCTGAATTATTGTTTACAAGTACAATTTAAGTAACTTTTTTTGTTTTTTTGTTTAACAGGAGCCGGCCGCTTTTACAACAACATTGAGCAAATTTTACACAATTTTTATCTTTTTATTTGCTAACCTAGAGTATCTGCTAACTGTTTTATTGTGTCAAGTGTCACTTTTTCCATTTAATTATTAGATATTAAACAACAAATATGTAAACTGTATTGCAAAACAATACTAAAAATTTCACTTTTTTGTTTACTCAGTAAACGTTTTAAAGTTCCCATTTCTTTTTTTTAAATTTTTTTGGTGTTATTTCATCAAATTAATCTATTTTTGTTTACTTTTTTAGTTTGAAATTTGTTTACTTTGTTTGTTAATCAACGAAATGCACTGAATGTTTAAATTAATAATTTTTATCTTTTAATCAAGCAGTTCAAATTTAAAAATGCTTTTTCTGATTATTTAACTGTTTTGAAAATAGTACTATTGTCAAATAAAACTCCTTAATGAGTCGACTATTCTCTGACTCAAACATTTTCAAAGATTAGTTTGTTTCTGTCACTGCAAAAAGCACACTTCAAGCCCTGTAAAGAACGATATTGTTGCGACAGGTCCCAGTCTCTGCTTTGCAGAATTTGACCTAGAGGAACATCAGCAGGCAACTTTTGCTAGGCAAGCTACTTAAGCCATTTTTCGGCTGTCCTCTTACACACAGTCTTACACAACGTCATCCTGTGCATAAGTTGTAGCCTTCGTGCTCAAAATGCTGCATTTTTCCGTAAATTCTTGCGCCAAAAATTTCTCCGGTGTGCTTTTTGTGCTTCTTGTCTCCGTTGTGTTCATGTGCTATGAAGGTTCTTACTCTCATCACTTTTAAACTTTTTCTTTTTGTCACCAAACTTCTCAATTATATTTTAAACATTTCAACATTTTAAACACTGTTAACATTATCATCTCATTTTGGACCTTTTTTCTGCACTTCTAAAAACACTTGTTGCTACAGGTGTCAGGTTGTCTGCAAAATGGCAAAAACATTTCTGGATCTTGCGACTATTTTCGCTTTTTCTTTCTCAACTGAAACTGGTAAGCTTTTAAAATAAAATTTGCAAACCAAGCTAAATTTTATATTTTTTGCAGAAATTTTTCAGCATAACTGCTGACCATATTTTCAAAGATAAAACTATAGAAATTGAAGGACCCAACAACTACCATGCTTTAAACTTGAACAAGAGCTTTCATCAACAATTCGAACGCCACTGCTACTAGAACATAATCAGGCCAACTACCTGGTGTTCTTAAACCTAAGCAGTGCCTCCATTTGATTTGCCAACAGCATCGTCGTCACCGGCGCTCGTGATGGAAAAACTCTCACTTTTTTTTCACAAGAAAGAAAGGCTTTCCCAAAAGAGCCAAATCAGTCTGGCCGGTTACAGTTCTGTTCGAGTAACGTTGACGGTTAAGTATTACGGTCGTTATTGTATGGATGATGAAGACAGAGAACAGCGCTCATTTTCAGCCTTGTACTAAAATACAGTTTTTCAGTTGCCACAAAGCAAAACCGAGTGGGCTTTGGCTGATTTCAAAAACATGACAAAGTAAATTTCCGAAAAAAGTAGAATTTTAGACTACCGATAAAGACCGCTAACAAACATCAATGTCTGACAATAAGTAGTTGTCACAAAAGAATATACTTGATGTTGGAGCTGTATTCAATTTAACAAAAATTCAGAAAAGCCACCACACTTAATGCAAGCAAAAAACAGCTCAACTACGATGTGCTCAGTGAAACGGTGGTTGGTCAGTCAATTGTGGAGTTTTTTACGGTGTTTTCTACCATAATTCTACCTTTTTCTCTTTTGGTAAGAAAAATTTGAGTTTTAGTTATGATAAATACCTTAAGTAGCGGCCCATAGGCCGCTAGCGACGTGGCTTCAAGAGTTCGAAGTTACGTCGCCTGTTTGTGTATATAAGCAGCTACTCTTTGCCATTAAAGTCAGTCTGGACTACGTATGCTTGTGTTCACTCTCACTCAGCGCTTCTCTTATTAATTTTTGAGTTGTCGAGGAATTGGAACGATTTACTATGAAGACTTGTTTTCACTATTTTTTCAATACCTGGTTTTTCTCTCTCTTTCTTTTTTTCTTATTAGGTCATCTCCAAACTGACCAAATAGTACATTTGTTTGCTAGACGAGTTGAATATGTCCACCGACAGCATGTCGGCAGTGGTGATTTTAAAGAAGTTGGCAATCAGTTGAAGGGTCTGACGGCCAATTTTTTTGAAAGTCATTCGTTGCCGAACGGTCATCTTGGGCACTTCAGATTCAGCCATGGTCAAGTTGTGGTTTTTGTACTGGCCACAATTGCAGCCCCAGTTTTTCGCTTTGGTATCCCCCCGTCTTCTCTTGTATCCTCGTGATATAAAGTTTTAAAATTAAAAATAAACAAATGTATTTGCTAAATTATTGACAAACTGATATTATGAACCAAAAACTAGTTCTCTAAATCTGCATTCACAAACTTTAGACTTTTATCTTTTTTGCACATCTCAAACTTTTTTCTCTATTCATTTTTTTATTTTAGATAGTTCAACAGCAAATAGAATTGTTGTACGTTCAAACAAAAATTTAAAAGTTTGAAACTTTCCTGGTTTTAAACACGTACGAACGTTTTGTTTCACTTAAAATTGTGTTTGTGTATTTCATCGTTTTATCGTTTGTTGTTTACTCTTTTAGTTTGAATATTTGGTTAATAGCTGTTTTGTATTTGATCAAACTAATGCACTAAAAAATGTTAAAATTAACAATTGTTTTATCTTTTATCAGCAGTCAAACTTAAACATAAGTTTTTCTGATTATTTATCTGTTTTTAAAAACAGTAATTTTGTTGCAATAAAAACCTTTTTATAAGTAAACATTTTTCTTAAATTGTTTATTTTTCAAAATTTTAAACTATTCGCTTATCAATCATTTTTTGACTTTTCTGTGAGCCCAATAAATGCTTCAAAAAGTGCTCTGAAATTCGGCTACTGCGCATGTCACCGCTTGCTGGCGAAGTAGCGGAAGGTGAGGAAAAAGAGTAAGGTGGAAAGTGGAGCGTATAGAGGAATGGTTGTGTATTGTGTTTTTAACATAGCACATCTTTTGGTACACACATTTTTGGTCCCTGCAAGTAGAGGGGGAAACGGTATCGATGATTGCTAACATGGGAAGACAGGGAAAGTGAGAGAAAAGTCAGTGCACGGAACGAGGCGGCGAGAGTTGCAGTGTGCAAGTCGGTGCTAACTGAGCGTCAGTGATTTACAGACATCATGTTTTGTTTAGTAGGGTGAAGTATTTGTCGAGGTCTAGGTCAGGCCGAGGCGGCTAGAGTTTAATTGTCAGGTCAGGGTCTAACTAGGGTCTAATTTCAGGTTCTATGTTTATGTTTAGTTTAGGTTAAGTTTAGGTTTAGGTCTAGGTCTAGGTTTAGGTCTAGGTCTAGGTTTAGGTCTAGGTCTAGGTTTAGGTCTAGGTCACGTTTAGGTTTAGGTCTAGGTCTAGGTTTAGGTCTAGGTCTAGGTTTAGGTCTAGGTCTAGGTGTAGGTTTAGGTCTAGGTTTAGCTTTAGGTTTAGATCTTGGTCTAAGTCTAAGTTTATGTTTAGGTTTAGGGGTAGGTTTGTTAGGTGATGTTACTCGCTCCAGTCAAAACTTTTACTTAAACCGAAAAATTAATATTTACAGTTAAAAACTTTGCTTTTGTTATGGTTTTAAAAACAATTTTTAATTTTTTTCTATTTTAATTTCATTATTTGTATGTTTTTTTGTTATTTGCAAATTCAAATAAAAAAACATAACTTTAATTCAAGCAATAATAAAAATTGCATTTTTAAATCAGAGGTAACAAGTAAAAAACTACCATGAATGGAAAATTCAATTCAAAAAAATGCATTGTTTTAAGAGTACACTGCATAAACTGAGTTTATGCTGGCCCTGCTAGTTAATATAAATTTGTCTACTTAATAAAGAGTTTTTATTGACAAAAATACTGTTTTTAAAACAGATAAATAATCAGAAAACCTATTTTTTAAGTTTGAACTGCTTGATAAAAGATAAAAATTGATATATTTAACATTTAGAGAACTTAGTTGATTAACAAAAGCAGTAACCAAACATTGCAAACTAAAAGAGTAAACAAAAATAGATTAAAACATTAAAAATACACCAAAAAGTTTTAAGGAAACAAAAACGCTTAATGAGTAAACAAGGAATGTGAAACTTTTTATTTTTGTTTGCAGTACAGCTTTCATATTTGCTGTGAACTATCTAATAATCAAATAGAAAAATAGATATTTAGCAGAAAAAAGTTTGCAGTTGTTAGCAAAAAAGATAAAAAGTCTAAAGTTTGTTTGAACTGCAGATTAGGAACTAGTCTTTTTGGTTCATAATATCAGTTTGTCAATAATTTAGCAAATATTTTTGTTTATTTTTAACTAGAAAACTTTATATCACGAGGATACAAGAGAGGACGGGGGGGATACTAAGGCAAAGGCGGAAAAATCTCGGCTTCACCACTGTGTGTGGTGAAAGCGAGGGTGATTGGGCAAAAGGATTGTGCTCAGCAAGATCTCAATCAGAGGTGGTCACTTTCGATGACATAGGCTCAATTGAACATCATCATCCACATCGCCATCAGCAGCAGCAGCAGCAGCAACACTTGATCATCTTCCCTCTACAAACGATTTGCCGCTGCGCTGTCCTTTCGTTTTAGCTGCTGCTGCTTGCGATGGTGGTGGAAATCGGTCGAATAAAAGTATTGGTAATTTCTGGTAGTGGTAATGCTGCTGCTGCTGATAAGGTCTTCTCACTTCAACGAAGTTGGACAGAGCGTCAGGAACACTAGCTCAGCACATTTTGCCACCGTTGCCGACCACTGCTGCCGAGCATCTGCTTATAAAAGGCAGCCCAGTGCGGTGGTCGGCCAGCCAGTGTGAAGCCTAGAGTGGTAGTCATCATTATCCCTAGGACCGTCACCACTAGCAGAACTTGGCGGGTCACTCCGTTCACCAGCAGCAGCAGCTTTTCATCTCAGCTCCCCCCACTTACCAGCAGTACTCATCAGCAGCACCCCTGAAGAAGTCGTCCCCTAACGACCCGAACACCCCACGGCGGCACCATGAAGTCGTTCACCCTAGTCTCCCTTGTCGGGTGCCTGCTCCTCGTCTCCTCCGCCCACGCCTGGTTCGGGTAAGTTGCCACTTTTTTTGTTGGAACAAGATTTTGATAAGTTTCATTTCAATAAACTTTCCATCTTTTCTTCCTTTTTTTCTTCTACAGAAGCAAGAAGGCCGCCTGCCCAATAGAGCCAAGCACCTGCTTCCACTGGAAGTCCTCCAGTGATGTTCGCAACCAGATCTGCCAGAAAAGCAACTGTGAGTAGTAGTAGTAGTCTTTTGTGCGCCTCTTTCAAACTCCTAATTTCAAACTCCTTTTTCAAACTCATTCAGTTGTGGCAGAGGTTGAGATCAGCAAGGCCGAGTGCGGCACCATCAAGCTGAAGTCGGTCTTCAGCAGCGCCGGCCACGCCTACCTGACCGACGCCACCATTAAACTTTCAGTGGCCGTCAGGGCAGACTGCGACACAAAAAACCTTTTTAACAGCGGCTCCGGCTCCTTCTGTGTCGTCGCCCATCCCTCGGTGATGGTCAGCCAGACCTTCATTCTCGACGACAGAGCCTCTCTCATCCCCGGTTTCTGCGACTTTTCTGTCTGCAGCGGCATCGGCAGTGGCAGCGGCTCCTTCCGCCAGGCTTCCAGCAGCGGTGGCGACAACTCCACCGACGACGCCGACTCAGAGACGACCACGCCCAAGCCTGATGAGCCGGAGAAGAAGAAGCGCAAGCAGCAGAAGAGCAGCATCGGCGGCATGGAGCGATCGGTGAACGTAAATAACATGTCAAGTGCTTGCCGTTTTTTCTTTCTGCAGAATCGCTTGCGAGAACTTTTGAGCAGAATTTAGCAAACAGTTAGAATAGGTTAGTTTGCAACCGTAGCAGATCTTAGCAGATCTTCTTGTACCCGAGAGTATCACCTTGCCATTTTTCGGTGTCTTCTCTAGATGCCGGCGCCTAAACCGCTGGTAATGCTGCCGTTGCCACCGCCTCCGCCGCCTTCCATTGCCCATCCGCCACCCCCACCACCGCCATTTAGTTTGATCTATTGGTGAAAACCCTTTTTGAATATCTTTAACGGTGTAATTTATAAAGTAAAAAGAGTGCGTTTGGAGAGAGGGAGAAAATCAATTTTTTAGGAAAGAAGGATAATCACAAAATAGAAACTTTTAATTTTTTTTGAATGTGTATTTTGATAAAATTAAGTCAAAAAGTGAAAATAAAATCCTCCCATTTTGTTCGCATACTCAAATGTTATTGAATCGAACATCGTTGGAAAGCTAAAAATGCCCTGATTACAAATATATAAATATCTAAGTGGAGCCCCAAACGATTCCCGAGAAAACCGGGTCCAAACTGTACCTTTGACTCTGCTTCTACTGTCGCTGCTTACGCCACCTAACGGAGTGAAGCAGAGTTGCTGTTGCTAAACATCATGTTTTGGTCAACTTTGAACCAGATTTTCTCGAGAACCGTTCTGGGCTCCACTTAGATATTTATATATTTGTAATCAGGGAATTTTTAGCTTTCCAATGATGTGCGATTCAATAACATTTGAGTATGCGAACAAAATGGGAGGATTGCTTATGGAAAATTATTTTCATTTTTTAAAACTTAAACATAGTTTTTAACTACAATAAATCAATTAAAAATACTTTGATATTTTTTGTTATTTTGCTAAAGGGCGTAGAGTGACTTTGAGGAAACGCCTCTTACTGTAAAGCCAAAATACCAGAAATTAACATTTTACGATGCTAATTTTATTGCCCAAGTGATTTAATTGTTGCTCTAAGCATTTTGACATCTTATTTGTAAAAATTGGTTCACGCAAAAACAAAAAAAAAATACAAAAAATTGAATTTTGTTAACTTTCAAATGAGATTTGAAAGCGTTAGGTTTGACAATTCTTGTCAAACAAAAAATTATTTTCTATGAAATTAGTCGTAGAATCTAAATATTAATTTTTATTTATTTTTTCAATATAAAATAAAAAATTTGAAACCAGCGTTCTCTGGCGGCTTGGGGTCAAACAGGCATGTTATACACCAAAGTTTTTAGAAAAATACGCAGAATGCAATAGTTTTTTATAGATTTGCTGAAAAACAACTATAAAATTTTTAGATGGTGGCGCCCTCTATCGAAAGGCCTTCCCCAAATGCGCCGGTCTTAACAAGGCTACTGTAAAAATTTCAGCTCAATCCGTTAAGAGACAAAGGCTGGGCGCCCGTGCAAACATGCGACCTTGAAGGTGTTAAGTATTGCGGCCGTTATTGTATGGATGATGAGGATGGAGAGCAGCGCTCTTTTTCAGCTTTGTACTACAAAAATGCAGTCTTTCAGTTGCCACAAAGCAAGACTGAGTGGATTTTAGCTGATTTCAAAAACATGACAAAATAAATTTCCAAAAAAAAAGTAGAATTTCAGACTACCGATGAAGACTGTTTACAAACATCAATGTCTGACAATAAGTAGTTGTCACAAAGGAATATACTTAATACTGGTGATGTATTCAATTTAATCAAAATTCAGAAACGTTACTACAATTAATGGAAACAAAAAAACAGCTCAACTACGATGTGCCCAGTGAAACGGTGGTTGTTCAATCAATTGTGGAGTTTTTTACGGTGTTTTCTACCATAATTTTACTTTTTTTCGTTTGGTAAGAAATATCTGAGTTTTAGTTATGATAAATACCTTATTCAATACCTGGTTTCTCTCTTTTTTTATATCAGGACATTTCTAAGCTGACCAAATAATACATCTGTTAGCTGGACGAGCTAAATATGTCCACCGACAACATGTAGTAGTTCAGATCGACCATGTCAGCAGTGGTGATTTTAAAAAAGTTGGCAATCAGTTGAGGGCATGACGGCCGATCTTTTTGAAAGTCATTCGTTGCAGGACGGTTGTCTTGGGCACTTCAAATTCAGCCAAGGTCAAGTTGTGGTTTTTGTACTGGCCACAACTGCCGCCCCAGTTTTTCCGCCTTTGCCTTGGTATCCCCCCCCCCGTCCTCTCTTCTATCCTCGTGATATAAAGTTTTCTAGTTAAAAATAAACAAAAATATTTGCTAAATTATTGACAAACTGATATTATGAACCAAAAAGACTAGCTTCTAATCTGCAGTTCAAACAAACTTTAGACTTTTTATCTTTTTTGCTAACATTTGCAAACTTTTTTCTGCTAAATATCTATTTTTCTATTTGATTATTAGATAGTTCACAGCAAATATGAAAGCTGTACTGCAAACAAAAATAAAAAGTTTCACATTCCTTGTTTACTCATTAAGCGTTTTTGTCTCCTTTAAACTTTTTGGTGTATTTTTAATGTTTTAATCTATTTTTGTTTACTTTTTTAGTTTGCAATGTTTGGTTACTCCTTTTGTTAATCAACTAAGTAATCTAAATGTTAAATATATCAATTTTATCTTTTATCAAGCAGTTCAAACTTAAAAGTAAGTTTTTCTGATTATTTATCTGTTTTAAAAACAGTATTTTTGTCAATAAAAACTTTTTATTAAGTAGACAATTTTCTATAAATTTTTACTTTTAAAAATTTTAAACACTATCGACATTATCACATCATTTTTGACCTTTTCTGTGAGCCTCCAATACAGTCTTCAAAAAAGTGCTCCGAATCACGTTAAAAAATTTTTTTTGAAAAACACAACTGTGCATAACTTTTGTAAGCAATAGTTAACGGGAACGTTTGCTGATACAGGTGCCAAGTTGTCCATAAAATGGCAAAAACACTTTTGTGTCTAGCCACTATTTTTGCTCTTTTTTTCTCAGCTACAACTGGTAAGTTTTTGAATTAAAATCAACAAAGTTTAATTTTTATTTTTTGCAGAAACTATTAAGCATAACTGTCAACTTGATGACGATGATCAAACTATAGAAGTTGAAGGACAAAGCAACAACCATGCTTTAGTTTTAGATGAGGCTTTTAATCAACAATATGAAGGCCTTTGCAACTGGAACATAATCAAGCCAACTAGCTTTTCGTACTTGAACCTAACCAGTGCCTCTATGTGGTCTTCCGACAGCATCGCAGTCACCGGCGTTCGTGATGGAAAAACCCTCACCCTTTTTCAACAAAAAGGAAGTTTTTTCCAAAAGAGCCATATTAGTCTGGCTGGGTACAGTTCTGTTCGAGTAAAGTTGACGCTTAAGTATTACGATGATTTGTATGGCGAGCGCTCTTTTTCAGCATTATACCACAAAAACACAGTCTTTCAGCTGCCACCAAGCAAAAGCCAGTGGACTTTGGTTGATTTCACAAACGGAGCAAAGTCAATCCCCAAAACCATGCTAGAGTTTCAGACTACCGATCAAGTGACCAGTGCTGACCAACTGCTCATGCTCAACTTCACTGCAGTGCCAGTGAATGCCAACTCAAACGTCACCGTCGATGGCGTTCAGCTGAACTCCACCTCGGCGAGGATGTTCCTGCAGTCACCCTCATCGCCCTATGTCACCCTCACTCTGGACATGCCACAGGTGGAGCCCATTGCCTTTCGCTATTGGTATGTCAGTAGGAAGTGCAGCCAAAAGGTAGTGCTCAAAGTTGGCGAACCAGCTCGCGCCATTCTTCACCTGAACGAAACGGAGCGAATGAAGCTGTCTTACTTGCCTTTTCGTTGTGCCATGCACCTCACCACTGACGGGAACAATCAGTTTGGCGTTCACTTGCCTAGCTCGTCGGCCATTTCTGATTCCGCTGACTCGGTGTACTTCTACGACGCAACTGGTCAAGTCGTGTTGGCACAGAACTATTTGGAGGGAGCGACCAGTACTGCTGGAAAGGCTGGTAACGTTCTCATTGAAACGAGCACTGCAGTGGTCATCTACGACTCGCCGTACATCATTTCCCCCAATGCTGACTACCGGGCGCCGCAAATTGAGGCTCTCTCAAAAGAAGGTTAGTTTTTATTGATTGATTTAATTTCAAATTGCTCAACATTTGTCCTTTTTTCAGTGACCCAAAACAGTGTTAGCAAAAACTCCTTGGTCAGGGTGAAATCACACAGTGAGTGGTGCGGCCCACAACAGTTTTCGACCAGTAATGGACAGCTGCTGTCAATAAAGTTTGAGTCGCTTGCAGTCAATGATGATGCTGGTTACACGGGTGACTTTCGCACCTTTTTCGCCGTCTACCCTAACAACTCGGCCATTCGTTTGTCGAAAAGCATTGGCCAGGTGACCTTTCCATTGGGCACAGGCAACCAACAACTCCCAACGCGTAGTTCTTTGCTTAAGTTTACACCTTCACCAAACTTCAGCGATCACCTGCTACTGCTCAACTTTACTCAGGTGCCAGCCAATGCTAGCTCAAAGGTGATGTTGATGGCGTCCCTTGAACACCACCTCCCCGACCATGTTCCTGCAGTCACCCTCATCACCCACCATTGCCATTAGTGTGGACATGCCCATTCAGACGGAGCCGATGACCTTTCGTTGGTGGCTGGTCAGGAAGTCGTGCAGTGAGAAGGTGGTGTTGAAGTATGGTGACCAGGGCAGACCGATCCGCCGTCCTACTGAGCAGCAGGAGCATAATCAAATCGGAACGCCCACTCTCTGTGCGATGCACTACAGCACCGAGGAGGGCTACCAGTTGGGAGTTCACTTGCCCGGCCCCATTGCACTGGCCCATTCATCTGATGCACTGTACTTCTTCAGTGACCAGGGACGGGTCGTCCTGGAGTGGAACCATCTGGCGGGGCGGAACGGGTCTGGCGCCCAGAACAGTCTCATTAAAGCGAACACGGCGGTGGTCATCTACGAATCGGCTCACGTTGACAACTTTACAAATACCGACTTTCAGACGCCGCAAATCAAGGCTATTCTGACGCAAGGTTTGTGCTGTTTAGTTTACCTTAGCCATCATATAAATCAACACTGAGTAATATTTTTTCTCTATTAGTTACTCAAATCAACCTCAACAAGGACACCTCGTAGGTAAAATCTGCCAATGAGAGCACCATTCAGCTGCTCATCTCCAAGGAGGACTTTGTCAACAATATGGAACTCGCCTACCCGTCACTGGCCTCACTGCAAAAACTTGAAGCGTCTCCTCGTGTACCGATTGTCGCTCTTTTTGAGTATGTCAACCGCCGGGTGATGCTTCGAAAGAGCGACCCAATCAGGAAAACAAGGGAAGTATTTTCAAAGTTTTTTCCACAGTAAAAAAGTAGCTTCAAACTATCGAAATAGAAAAAACTTGTAATATCCTTTATTTAAACAAACCTTACACTGTTGTATCTTTACACTTTAATAATCCAGAATATTTGTACCAAATGTGTCGGTCTTACGATAAGAACAGAAAGAGGTTATTAATTAATAAAAACCAATTTTTGGTGATACTCTTAAAACCCCTTGAAAGTTGATGACCTGAAAAGCATCAGCCTTTTTTCTTTTGAAAAAAAATAATAGTTCACTGGCAATTTAATAAAGAGGGAGAGAAAAAAAAGCAGGCGAGAAACTTTGTTTGACATTTATTACGAACAGTGCTGGTGCAGGCCAATCTTTGCCAGAGAGAAAGAAGAGAAAGAGAGAAAGAGAGAGAGAGACAGAGCGCGGGCAAAATCAGTGAGACAGTGCCTCAACAAGTGGTGTGTGTGTGTGTGTGTGTGCCTACGTGACCAGACACTAGTACGCAACGGCGAGACTGCTGCTGCCACAGTGCGCAGACAGTACACACAGGCTGCTGTTCTCCTCTGTTTACCACTGGTCGACACTGCACACACCACACACACACACACACTTTTAGCCGTCGTCGCTTGTTACCGGACTCATCTTTACACCCTGTTTTTTAAGATTGCCAAAGTAGTAAACGCCGATTGTAAGAAAAACTGTGCAGTGTTGACGTTTGAGAAAAGGTTTTAGCTGGAGCCCTTCACTCAAACTAGCCAGCAGCTGACAGCAGTTGACACCTGTACACCGGCAGCGGCAGCAACATCAACTTCAGTAGCAAAGGTATGTTGCCAGTACAGTTTGTTATCACCCCTTGTGATAACAAACACTGCTATTTGAGACAATACCGTTGACATTGACTACAACAGCCAGCAAAAGATGCTCATATGAGAAAGCTCCTAATTAGCAATAGTACCCTGCTAGTGGACAATCAGTGTAGCAGATTAGCAATCAAAACAAACACGACCTTTTTACACGTAGACCTTCAACGTTTGCAATGACAATTTATTGAGCATATAAACTTAAAAGAAAGAGCTGTTGCAGCTGATTGATTTGTTTCCCTTTTGCTAAAGTGAATCACAAGAGCAGTCGCATTTGTTTTTGTCTACTTAGAAAGCACTTTTTCCATGCAACAAGAGGTTTCGAGTTGAGTCTAACTCAGCCTCTGAAAAAAGCTTGCTCACTCTAGAAGGCAATCAAGAAGTTTTGTTCACACATTCAACTTCAATCTCAATTTTATATTCTAATCTTTCACTGCTTCAACTTTTCAGCAAACAATCTCGCATCTGAACATTTGCTCCAAAATGAACTCCACTTCGTCTTCTTTCCGCAAGTCATCAAGCTCATGGGGCTCTTCCGAAAAAGCCTCATCAGCCAGCAGCAAAGGCTCCCCTGGTTTGTTTGGCTCACCGAAGCCCTCCAGTGGCGCATTTGGTGGCAAAGCCAATAAATGCGACTGCTATGAAAACGGGAAGTGCTCAAAGAGCATCACCAAGGTAAGTAGTTTTCCAATGTTTACGTCAATTCAATTTACTGACCATTTTCTTTTAAAATCTAGAGCCATGTGATAAAAAGTACGACTGGTAATAGAAAGTGGAAGATAACAAACGGCATCTTCACTATGATGATTCATCTCAACTCATTCCTGTTTTATAATTCATCACACTAATTTTTTTGTCAATCAAGCGTTATTATCAGTAGCTTACTTTACCAAACAACGCAACTTTGTATATTTTGTATAATATCAACATCAGTCCTATCTTTTTCTACATCAATAAAGTGATCTGAAACTCAAATTTTAGTTTTGTATAAATAGGAAACAACTACCTGTTTTGTTTATGCACATTAGTGTAACATACTGTAATTATGCACTTGTTGATAAAACTTCAGTCGTTCATGCTAAGAATGTAGTTGTAAATTTGACAACACAGAAACTTGAACAGTATTCAAACACTTTGCACTTTACACTTAAAATCACTTTATTTTTGACAACACAATACATTTCGTACATTTGACAGCTATATCGCTTTGCTTGGATCATTGCACACGCCTAGCATTACAATTTGCTGAGCCTTACCACGTGTGACCAGTGCAAAGATAAATGGTCTGTCTGCATTAAAGTTCACCTGATCATGTAAAAACAAATTGATAGGTTTTACTGTACTTTTATCGACTCCTCTTTCCTGGACATCAATAGTCACCTTTTGAAGCAGCAAAACATTGTCATCCACATGCTTTCCGTATTTTCCTTGACTCAGTTCAAAATGGCGCTTTAAAGCTAAAGCCTGCGTCGGTTTGGCTATATGTCGACTTGCTGTCAGCCGAAACTTAGGAAACGCTAACTGAACAATGGTCCGAGTGCGCACCTTTTTGAAAATTCGCTTCAAACTTTCATAACTGAGCATGCTGTGAATGTACTGCTCCACTGAAACGCCCTTATCAGGAAGAAGCAGCATCAGTGCGAGGTTACTGTCTGGCGAGGCGTTGATTTGAACTATCTGTGCCTTTGTCAGCCCATCGTGGTAGTAGAGGTATGATTTGCTTCGAACGAGAAATGGCATCTTCAAGAGGCTGCCATCGCTGCGCTGAAACTGTCTGTGCTCAACTTCAAAAGACTTTGACCAGAGGCCGTCAAAGTGAACAGCCGACGAGAGAATGGTAAACACCGATGAGTTGACCATCTTTGTGAACTCGGCACCGGATATCATTGCAGAGATGGTGGCAGGACGGGCGTCGGCGTTGATGATCGCCAGAGCCTGCAGGTTCGGTTTGTCAAGCATGAAATTTAGCTCTTTTGCAGTGGCACCGTATTTCATCTTTAATTTAGTTTTTAATAGTGAACTAATGGGCTTGCTACAATGGGTGAAAATTAGCATTAGTGAAAGTTAGCATTACCACATATCTTGATTTCATACCTTGGATGTGAGTAGTAAAAGTTGGTGACACTTAGACTTCTGGCATTCTTTTCCAGGTTTTTTCCATTACCTCGACAGTAATAGCTGATAATGTCGTTTGCATCCGATCGTCCACTGCATTTGGAGTCCATTAGCATCTGTGCCAGATCAACTCGCTCTTCAGTGTCCTTACCGGACACAAGTGTGGACAAGGATGAAACCAAGGCATTTATTGAAATTAAGTAGTTTTCCCCACGACAGTACTGTGACTTGAGAAAACTGCTAGACATGCGAATTTGATGCTTAAGAAGAGTCCAGTAGTAAATTTTGTCTCGATCAGAAGTGCTTGAAGTGGTATCGATATACGAAGAATCATCCATCTTTACTGTAAAAATGGCCTAGCAAAAAAATTCATTTAAAACACCAAATTAAATTGCTAAGTAAAACAACGCAAAGTTTCCTTTTATGAAGCTGTCATCTCTGATGGTCAATAAAACTGTTTTCCATTATTTTTGACAACATTTTTTATGAGTATTGCAGTGGTTTTATTTCTGTGATTCAGACGTTTTACTCATCAGTGTAAAGACAAATGATATTAAAAGATGAATCAGACTTGTTAGAAAAACGCAAAATGATTATCAGTTTCGGTGACAACTATCAGAAATATCATAAGTGACTACCTAATTAAGACATTCATTTTATTACTGGGTTAAGTATAAACAAATTTGAAAAACATTAGTAATAACATTTTTTGCCTCTAAAAAACTATAATAAACAACAAAATAAAATACAACAATAATCAAAATTTAAAAAATTATTTTAAATTATTTGAAGATAATTGCTAAAGAGTGAATGAGCTTAACAATATAAAAACTGAATTTAATTATTATCAGTTATTATATGTTATCTCAAATACTCAATGGCGAACATTGTTTTTTCTTTTGAATAAATCTTATCAAACAAATTAAAAAATTGAAATTGCAACAAAATTGATTGATTTTATTAAAACTGCATTGCAAAAAATAGAAATCTATATTTTTCTGTTGGTTTGACATCAAACTGAATCAATTGTTGACATTTATCTACAAAAATTTGAGATGCACGATATTAGCACTAAATTTTACAAAATCAATCAGTGACAATATATGAATCTCAAATACTTATTAAAAAAACTGATTTTTCATTTTAAGTTTGACTTGATGACAAAAAACAAAATTAAAGCAAACACTAGTTATTTTATTTTCTTTATAGCTAATGAAAAACATTTATTGAGAAAAAGGATTTATAGCATTGTGGTAACTAAAATAATGTTTTAGTTTTTTAATTAGTGCTGTAACTATTAACTAATTAATCAGTTTTGTTTTTATAAAAACATTTGTTTACATTCAAGTTAATTAAAAATAAAAACACAAAATTTTTTTTAACTGTTTTTGTTTTTTCTGATACACATGTAGTTTAATTTGTTTACTAGTTTTTTATTGTTCATTTTTAATTTCTTTTATATTTTAATTTTTAACTACAAAAAAAATTATTTAAAATGTATAAAAATAAACAAAAAACTTTATTTTTGAAAAAAATTTGCAATGTTTGTATTTTCAAATATTTAACAAATGTTATTGTGCATAATGAAAAACTATTTTGTTTGCATTTATCTCTTTTTAGTTGCTATGCAAAAAATTTAACAATGATGAGTTAATACAAAAAAAATAAAACAAAAAGTCAGTTCATAACTTTCGTTTTCTTGAGCTATCGGTTATTTAATTCTTAGCAATAGACGCGTTTGATCAGTAGCAACATCAATTTTTGTTGCATTTTTTTTGTTTTTTTTTGTTTAACAAAAAAATGTGTTGCCTTTAACTTTAATTTTTAAACAAACCTTTACTTTTTGTTTTACAACAAATAGTTTATTTTTGTGATTTCATTCTGGTCATAATGTTTGTTTTTCAACTATTTTTTATCGTTTAAAAATTTTTAGTAAGTAGAATTAATTCTATTGTACATGTTTGAATATTTTTTTAAAACCCATAAATAACTAAAAAATTAAAAAAAACGTTTTTAACTTGCATTTTTATGGTTTTTTGAAACTAATTAAAAAAGTGAAAACAAATGTTTATAAACAATCTTCTTAAATTTTCAGCATACTCAAAAATTATTAAATTGTATTGTTGGAAAGTTCTAATTACCCTAATTACAAATGTGCTAATATTTTAAGAAAACCCAAAAATTTTCCTAAGAAAATCGGGCCTAAAGTAAATCTAATTTTGTCGTTTGGCAACAACCAAAAGCTCTGATATTTTCTGATAAATTGAGTAAGCAATAGTAGGTTAAACATTGCCAGTACGATTCGGACCTAATTTTTTTCAAAAATCGTTTTGGGCTCCATTTTTATATTTGCACTGTTGTATATAGGAAAATTTTTGTTTTTCAGTTATTTTCAACTTAATAATTTTGATGAATATGCTGAAAGTTGGAGGAGACTTTGTTTTTACTTTTTTAATTTTTGTTTTGTAAATATTAAATTAACAATTTTTTAAAAAATTAGATTTTATAAAATAAAAACCATTAATGTTATACAATTGAGTTTTAAAATGCAGAAATTAATATGATCATAATAATTATTAAAACAAGTGACTTTTTTAAATGGGTTTCTTTCCCATTCTACTAATTTCTGTTGAATCAAGCTTAAAATCGCATTTTGTTAAATGTTATTTTTATTTAAAAAATATAAATTTTTAAAACAAAATTTTTTAACTTGTTTTTAAAAACAAAACGGTTTTTAATTTTGTTATTTAGCAAACAATTGTTTAAGCGTTTGCTGATTGTTACAAATTTAAATTTTTTACAAAAATAATAAGTTGTAGTGGCTAGGGCCCCAGCCCCTACAAACTGCTCTCTGTCTTTTGGTCTCATGAACGCACCTCAAACGTTCCGACGCTTCATGCACAGCATCTTCGGAGACCTTGAGTTCATCTTAAGGTCATCGATGAGCTGTACGCTTTCTACAAAAGAATGAAGTGGGAAGCAACCAGATGGAATGACAGAGGCAGAGAGCAGTTTGTAGGGGTTGGGGCCCTAGCCACTACAAAGTAACATTTTTAATCAAATAAATTTTGCCGGTTTGTTTGATTAAAAAGCCTAATTGAAACAAGGCTAAAAGCATGCTGATTCAATTCATGTCAGTAAAATAAGTCTTTTAAAAAGCTTTTTTCTTAGCAATTAAACCATAACAAAGCTTAATTAAAGTTTGCATTGACGAGATGAACGCCAGGAGGACTCAACCAGCCTCTTGGCTAGACAACAATGGCCAAAACTATGCAGAACAGGAGGCTACAAATGATGCGCAAAAATTAGGAATGAAACCGGTATCAGAAGGAGCGCGACAGGCAGCCCCAAACAAACTTGTTTCAGGAGATTGTTTCTGGGGTTGCAGCAGCAATTGGAAGCTCTGAAACGCCCAGAATGACAGCCACACCAAGGGAAAGGCAAAGAGCTGTTTTAGGAACTTATGAAACAGAAGGCTGCTTTATTGCAGTTTCATGAAGTCACCATTTGCAGTTTGGCAGCCTTGGCAAACTACTAGAAACTTTGATTTACGAGCTACAACCACTGCTGTTGCCAGCACTCCTGCGCCAGAATCCACACGATCACTTTCATCCTGGCCGGCTTTTACTATGCCTGGTTGGCTTTCTACTGTATCTTTTGTGGGAACACATTTGAAGCCCACTTCAACAATTTTTAATTCGACCAAAAAAATTTTCTGTTGTTTATATTAAAACAACAGAAAATTTCATCAATTGTTCACAATTTTTTTGTGTTGAACGAATTTTGATAAAAGTTATACTTTTTAGTTTTAAATTGTGGTCAAATCAAAGTGAATGGTAATAAACTATGCATTCAAAGATGATTTTTAATAATAATTTGATCGTTTTGTAGTTTAAATAAGTGCACTATGGTGACAGCAATGCAAGTTATGTCAATGGTGAGCACTACAATGCACATTTTGTCAGATTAAAAAACAAGAAAACATTTGCACTGAATGGCAGACGCAATTAGTCACTTAGAATTTGTTTAGTGCATTTTTGTCATTTGAATATTTGTGCCATAAATCATTTTTTTCCAACATTAAACAGACAATCATTGATGAATTTTGATCAAAATACTTGTGGTCCGTGACAACTGAAAAAAAGTTCAGTGTTTTTGAGTGCCGCTAAATGGTTTTAATTCATTAAACTGGCAACTGTTTAAATAGCATCAGGCATTGCTAATGAAATACTGAATATTAATGCTGTTGAATATTTTTCCTCAGAGAAAATTAGTTATTTGATAATAGTAACAGGTAAAACTTTACTGCACGCCATTACACTCATTCTTTTTGAGACTAAATAATAGAGGCCATTTTGCAAACACACCATTTTCTTTTTAGAAGTCATAATTAAAAAACAATTACTGGGCATATCTTTGATCAATTTCAAACATATTTTTTCAAAAAAATCATTCTGACAAAAGTCACAAGTTTGCGAATGAATAATAAAAAATATAATAAAAAAAAGTTTTTTTAAAACCTTTGTTTTTTGTAAATTTTTGTTGTGTTGTGTAGCCGTTTGAATTTGTTGTTTTGTCAGGTTTTGGTGTGTAGGTTGTGTAAAACCAGGCACTTTGATGAGTGAGCAAAGTTGTGTCTTTAGGTTTGGAGGTATTTCGTACATGGCTTCCTTGACTTGGCAGTAATCTTTTCACAATTCGTCATACTGGATGGAGATGGCTGCGATTGAGGAGGCACTGAGATTCCCTCCCTTGGGTGGCCTGGTTTTGCTGGAAACATGTACAAACACATGTTTAAAAAGTAGAAAGTGTTTAAAAGCGATTTACAATCTGAAAGGGGCATATTGAGAAAGAAAAGCAACTTTTCTTTTGCAGTCACCACCTTGCAGCATGGCTAACTGAAAAAGTATTACAGCCTCTTTCAAAGAGATCACTTATGAACTGTTTCTAAATTTTATTACTCTATTTTTAATCATTAAAATGCTCGGTTTTACCATAAAGTTTTTCACACTAAAATTCGACAAAAAACACTTTTAAACGGCTGAACAATGCCGCTAAAATCTATGAAAACACACAAAAAGTCTAAAAAGTTTTAAGTTATTTTTTCAATTTCACATTGTTACATTGAATTTATTAAAAAAATAAATTGCATGTGTGATTTACAAAATGGTCAGTTAGTTTAATTGTAAATTAAATGTGCAAAACCTACTAGTAAAGTGTTTATATCCAAAGATAAGTAGCTACCTGAGATGGTAAGGAAATATGAACATGAATATGAATCAAAGTACAGAATATAGTGTGGCTTACTATAACGTTACAAAACATTACCAAATGAATCAATTTACAGAAATAATACAATACAACAGTGAATGGAATAATACATTGAATGCAGTGAATAGTAACAATTTAAAAGTTATGCTGAATAAACATACTCAATTTGACAATCAACCTTCCAAACAGCCACTTCCCAACCAAAAACCAGCCAATTCACAGCTTACCATTCTGCACCAGCTTAACGACAAAGATGAGCAGACTGAGGTAGCTGAAGAAGGCGGCGCCGACGGTTTTGCGGCTAATTTTAGAGAGGGAGCCGACGGTAAAGCGGAACCGATCCCGCCGGCAGACCTGCTCGTAGAAGGAGAGCAGTCGCAGCTTGGCGAGCAGCCGCATCGCCACCGTCGGCGGAAGCTGCTCCTGGGCCGGGGAGCGGCGGCCAACGAGCATCAGCTGGAGCGGGTAGAGGTGCCGGCCGGCCATGGTCATGCCGAAGGAGTTCGACCAGGCGGTCATGCCGGCGCAGGCCACCACGGTGATGCCCGTCTGCAGGGCGACGAAGGTCAGCAGGACGGCCGTCTCAAGTGCTGCAGCGGACCGGGTCCAGGCCGTTCTGGTTGAAGGCCAGCAGCTGCTTGCTGACAAGGAGCAGTTGATGCCGATGTTGGTGAGAAGGGCGGCATCATGACGCCGCTCACCCCACTCGCGGTTGCTCGCCTCGGCATGGCCATCAGGGTTGCACTGTCGGTAGTCTCGTCCAGCTGTCGTACAGCGCCGCCATCTCGGCGGGCCGCTGATGGGAAATGAAAGAATGCTGTTGGTGTTGGCGTTTGACAAGAAAGGTAATTCGGTGTTGGGTTCGTGTTGTGGGTTCGTTGTTGCTGGGTTCGCTGTTCGTGTCCAGCTCCAGCGCCGCCCTCTCCGCCGCCAGTCGCAGCACCAGCTCGCCAACTTGGCGTTCAGCTCGCGGATGTGCTCACTGTTTGCCAGTGAGCTCACACTGATGAGGTGCACCATGAAGAGGACGTCGCGGATCGTCTGAAGGTGAAGTAGCCGATGAAGCAGACCTCACGGTGGCGAGGTCAGCTGCCAGTGGTGGGTGTGCGGCGGGACGGATGGTAGAGCAGCAGCAGACGACGGAGTCCAGGTGACGACGAAGTGACTTTCAGGAAAAAGGAGGTGGTTAAAGGGGTTATGAAGAAAAACGAGCAAATAGTTACTAAAAAGAATACTTACGCACACAGAGGGTTGGCAAAGGCCACTACAAACTCCAGCGCCCACGAGTAGAGGACGATGCGAGCTCGGGGTGCGCGTCGACATCCGGATAGGTGCCAGCACCGGCGATGGAAGGTCATGTCCTCCTCTCCGGTCCATATGCCGCTGTACAGCGCCCACTGGCCGGCCAGGTAGTGAAAGGGGGCGAGCAGCTGGTCCAGCCGCAGCTCCAGTACCGGAAGTACTGGCTGCTGCGACGAGCCGAGCGATAGCTGCCGTACTACGCCCCCCATCGCCGCCGCCGCCCTCGTTCAGAGCCCAAAAGTGCCGGCCATTGTCCACCACCAGCTCGTAGGCGGCCTTTGTCAGCGAGAAGCGGCTCAGCTTGAAGTGCAGCGAGTGGTCGACGATGATGGCGAAGAGGGAGAAGAGGCTGCTACTCTGGAAGGTGGTCAGCGTGAAAAGTGGAAGTGTTCAGCAAGAAGACTAGCAGCGGGTAGTGGAGGAAGAGCTGCTCGAGGCTGGCCGCCTCGAAGATGGCCGTGAAGTAGAGCGTGCGGAACATGAGCCCCAGGAGGATGGCGTACTCGAGGTACTTGCCCAGGCGGAAGAGGGTGCTTTTCTTGGTGGTGAAACCGAAACACAGGCGGACCTGCTGGTGGTCATAGTCGACCTGCACGCGGTACAGAAAGGACATGAAGGGTGAGGGGCTAAAGTAGAGGATGGGAGTGCGCAGAAGGAGCCTTATCTTATCGAAAACGGTTTGAATGTTCATGACTGAGGTGTTTTAAGTTTGTGAGTGTGTTTGCAAACAGGGTGGAAGTTGAATTATTTGAGAACGTTTGCTAAACTTAAAAAACTTTTAAAATGATACAAATGACATTCACAACCAAAGTAGGGCAACCCCAAAATATGGTGCATGGTAACGTGTTTTTTCCTGATAAAAGTTTAATTAATTTTAGCTCCCTTTGTGCTTTGTGCTAGTCACATGCGCTTTTGGCACTTATTAAATCAAGAAAAAAAATGGTTGCAGTAAAAAGATTTTTTTAAAATGCTCCTTTTTCTGTCGTTTAATTGATTTTGTGGTGTGTTTGAAATGAAACGTTTTAGAGGTAGCATGAAACAGCACACTTTTACTACCTTTGTACATTTTGAATGTTTTCTAGTACTTAAATACTAGAAAAAAACTTAAACACTTTAAATGTCAATGACCCAAACCACTAAATCTACTTTAAAATTCTATTTTTAAAAAATGGTAGTCAAAAAAACGGCCCATGTGAAAAAGAAGATCGGGTCCCCCAGACTAATTTGCTTGTTTTCCCCCCAAGCTTGACGAGTTGAAAACGGAGACAAGTTAGTGACGGGGAAAAAAGCAGCAAAGACAGGTACTAGCGTTGAAAAAAAACAAAAGCAAAGGGGGGAGACAAAATGGTTCACTGTTGCCCCAAGGTCCGAAAAACTGAAAAAAAAATGGTTTATAATGATTTATTAGAAACGCACACACAAACAGCAAATTAATGCCTTAACAGTAATTTAAACTCAGAAGGAAAATAGTTACAAATCAGTGATACATAAATAATGTTTGATATTGAGAAAAATTTGAAAAAGCTTAAACCGCTGGCGATCTTCCAAAGCTTTTTTTACTTCTTCAAAAGCATCGAACCACTTTGACTTTTCACCTTAGCCGATGCGACCTCCACTCTCCTCCTCAACGTCCGCGAACGGGACAGCACTTCGCGGGCGTTCCTGCAGTCGATTGCTCTAAAACCAATTTAAATTTAAAAACTGTTTAAAAACTATCAAGAACCTTTCTGAAATCACCTTCATCGACGGGCGGACTGTTGTCGTGGTGGCAGTTAAAGTAGTCTTTCAATCTTGTCCTCCTTTTTAAAGACAGTCCGCCAGGGCTATTGGACGCTTTTAGATGTTCGAACAGTAGTTTTTTTTGAGTTTGTATTCTGTTGGCATCAAATGATGGTGTTTCGGTGTGGAAAGTTTTAGGCTGGAAATATAATAAAGGGGAAGAATTAAACACTTAGTTTAAATCCCAAAACGCCTTGCACCGTTTGATTACCTTGGCAGCCGGGAAAAGCGATTTGAGTCGAGTACCAGTGATGGGAAAGCGGCCACAACCACGGCCATCACGACCACTACGAGTTTGGAGATTTAGCACATGGTGGTGGAGTCTTCTAGTGTTATAGAGCAAAGTAATTCGGCGCAAACCTTGAAATCTTGGCTGCAGCGCCCAGACACTTTACCACCTGCCCGGGTGCTTTTGAGCCACCTTTTTAGGACTTGAGCTTGTCCTCGAATGCTTCGGGGCACAGTTGGCCGTGTGGGTACACTCCTTGTACATCACCAGTTCATTTTCTCTTCTTGTACACACGAGCTTTGTCCAACAGACTGTTCATGATTTTTGATGACACCTTCTCTATCCTTCTTACTCTTCTTGTCGCCTTGTCCTTTTTCGGTCACCGCAACACCAGGCGGCTAGCAGCGTTCGTTCTGGTACACAAACTTTTTGTGCCCTGCTCACAGTGACCGTCGCCCGAGGTGGTGGACGCCACCATCGTGCCAAAGCCGCCACCTTATCCTTTGCCGTATCACTTGCTGCATCAAAGTTTCTGAAAAGCTTTACCTTCTTAGCTTTTAGACAGCTGTGAGTAGTTACCGCGTGAGAACCGCTCGGCACCGTATCAGAGGAAATTTCCTTCGTTTACAGAAGGCATTGTCGGTGGGGAAGAAAAAAAGACACAGAATTTAGGTTACCTTTTTTCCGGGCCTGATGTTGCTGTACTGTGCTGTGTTTTGTTTGCTGCTATTTGAGCTGCTAGAGTTGCTGTGCTGATGCTTGCAGCCGCCAATTTCTTCATTCAGCTTTCAAATCCCTTGGAGGTAAATTGGCCGCTGGAGCGAGCGAGTGGGAAATCCAGGGAGGAGGACCGCTTGCGAGGCCTCGGCTCGTCAGGAAAGGCGGTCACTCGCGCGACAAGTGAGGGGACGTCATGTGGTAGAGGGCTTACAATGCTGAAGCGAGATGGCGCGGTATCAGGGGCAGGGTGGCCGGAAGGTTTGGGGAAGATGGCGTTTGAGGACCGGGCGAGAGCAGGCTGAACTAGACGCGCCTTCTTCTTCACCGCCTTCGCCGAGCGTTGAGAAGACGCCAGGTTGTGGTTGGCGAATCAGGAACACTGGCTGACCGATGGGGCATTTCGAGTGAGAAGTCAAAAAGGAAGTTTTCCGCCTCGACCGTTTTGGTGTGAAGAACGGTCAGGTTTTGCAGTGGGCGATTTGCTGGGCGACGACGAGTCGAGTTAAGTAGAGAATTCTGAACACCCCGCTGGCCAACTTCTGAAACAGAACCGGACTTCTTTGGCGTGATAGTCGCGCTCTTGTATCCATTTGGCTGCGTCGGGCGGGCGACATTTAGTTTCAGCCAAAACTGTTGGCGAATCTTCCTTGTCCTTGCTCTTGCTCTCGGGATCGGAATTCAAAGTCGCCAGCAGGTGGGCAGTATCATAGTGGCTGCCTCCTTCACAAACGTTTTCCGACCCTATGTAAAGGAGTTGATGAGGTTTCAGTTTTTTTGTTCTCACTCAAATGCTGGTACAAAATCTGCTGAACTTGTTTTTGAGTAGCGTGAACAGGCTACAACCCAAAAAACACCAACAAGTGATGCAGAGTGCGCAGAGCAAAGGAAGAGGGCACTATGCGACTTGAGCAAAACTGCACGATAACGAAGGATTTGGTGTTAGGTAAAAATAGAAAGATTGAAATGCATTTGGCTGGCGGCCTGCAGGGCAGAAGCCCACGTATTACTTTGCCGTCCGTCCGTCTGTCTCTCTGTTTGTCCCGACACTTTCTTCTTAGATCTTTCACAGACATCGTAGAAACGTGAAATTTGGAACAGAGAGACTTGTAGCTACAAAGTGTAAGTCGAGTTTGAAGGATGGGAGTTGTAGGACCAAAGTTGCCATAGAAAGTAGATCCAAAGTTTTCTACAAACGTCATCTGCTGGCACCAGAAGAAAGTTTGCTAAACTTGAAGGTCCTTTTGCTGCAAAACCATGACTTTGACCCATGGACTAAGGGTTAAAACGATCTCAGAACGTATCAACAAATGTTTGTTACAGATAGTGTTAGCCTAACACAGGTGATCGTATATGCGTTTCTCAGCAGTTGCCACGCCTCAAGGCGTCGCGGAGGTCTGATGTAACTTGGACAGTGTTAACTCCGCGGGCGAGGGAATTGCGAAGCCCCCCCCGCAAACGAGCAGGGGCCAAGGAAAAACGGAAGAGACGAGTGACAATGGTCAAGTCACGTCAGAGATTTGACGGTTAAGATTATTACTCGGTAAAATCAGTTTAAAACTACACTGACAGACAACAGCTACACAGCGCCCGCACTACTTTGGCTTGCCAAACTATTTTTAGGATAAAACAGAGTGACAAAAAGACAATAACTGAATCATGCAAAAGGTTTAGTTATTAGTTACTGTTTAATGTTTAACAGTAGTGTAATGGTATTTGATTTAAGTACAAAATTCCATTTGGTAAAAGTTGAAGTAGTAAAAGTGAATTTCAAAAAAGGTACATGTGATGAGATCAAAAATAAAAAATATATAATGAAAAGAAAGTATTAGGGGTGCCAATGCTAAAATGAGTAACCGTAGTGGATGTGAAGTTATAACCATGCAGTAAAAGCTCGTTGAATAGAGCGTTCTATGATGACGTTGTTGAAGTTTTAAAGGAATGGTCTCTTTTCTAAAGTTCTATGATTCAAACGGATTATTTAACTAAAAACTAATCAGCAACAATACAGCAGATAATTAAGAACCAAAAGCTTAAACCATGGTAAAGCTTTGGGCAGCCTTTATTCTCTGCCTTTCTTCTGCCATTACTTTGGGAAACATGTTTCACTATACACTTCACATCCTGCCATCTCAAATTCGTTTGTAATGCTTCAGCTATTGCTTAGAGGCGTCTGTAATCAGTTCGAGATGAAACCAGTCTTTGCAGAATTCCTATTCTACCAGCATTGACTGAGCGCGGCGATTGGCTCATACAACCGCCTCTGCCAGTCAGTAAACAGACCTTCGCCGGTGCGCCATCATGAACTAGGTGCACGAATGTCGCTTCTGAGCAGGTCGCTTTGAGAGCATCCAGGACAGTTGCATTCGTAGGGGCGTTCGACTTAGAGTGCTCACTTCGAATGTGGCGGCTTTCAGAGACTCGGACCGGTTCAAAAAAAAAAAAATTCATCTTGCGACACGTGAGGGAAGATCGAATGAGCTCGGCCGGGCAGGATGCGGAAAATGGCATCGATGGTGCACCAAAAAAGAGCAGTCGCCGGAACAGGAAAAAAAGAGAGGCGTTGAGGCAGTGAGGTTGTTTTCTAGCCCGTGACTGAAGGCAGCCAGGCATGCCAAAAGTTTTCGCGCAAACATGTGATTTTTAGTTTTTCTTTCATTAGACTTGTTAATAATGTGTTAGATCGTTACTTTCGTAGGAGAACACAAGCGCACTGTCGGGCAAGAACTGAGTGTTCAAAAGAGCACAAAGAGCACCAGAACAGGATTTGGAAAACGGTGGGTGGTAGAAGGAAGTAGGAGTGACCAGCATTAGCACGAGGACCGAAGCAGAGGACTAAGCATTAAGAGAGAGAGAGAAAAAAAGAAAATCGATGCTTAATTAATGGGTCATTATATCGCTTTGTTATTTAACTGCTTTGCTTTGGCTTTAAGCTTCTAAAAACCCAAATGGAAAAAAAAATTTAAATTAAACACCAATCCCCCCCCTGGCCAATTGGGGCCCAAAATTGATCAGCACAAACCTTTAAAAAAAAAGGCGGCTGTGAAGGGGCGGGGGCGTGCGAGCCCCCCAATACAAAAAAAAAATTTGGCAAACCCCAGTGTTTTTTTTTTTTAAAAATTTTTAAAATTAAAAAAATTTCCGTTTTTTAAAAAAATTCATTTTAAAGGGTTTTTGGGAAAAACAGCAAAAGAAGTTTTTGGGTTTTTTTTTGAGTTTTTTTTTAAGTTTTTTTGGGGTTTGGAAAACCCCCTCGGGGGAAAAAAGGAAATGTGTAATTTTTTAAATCTTTTTTAAAATTTAAAGGTTTTTTTTCCCAAGCCCCAAAATTTAAAAAAAATTTACACCCTCCGCCCTTTTTTTCCCCTTTTTTTTTTTCCCCTTTTTTTGGCTTTTGTTTTCCCCATTTTCCCAATTTTAACGCACTTTTTATTTTTTAAAAAATTTTAAAATCCCCCTTTTTTTTTTTTAAATTTTTTTTAAAATTTTAAATTTTTGGGCCCCCCAACAAAGGGTTTTGGAAAACAGGGTTTTTTTTTGGGTTTTTTTTGGTTTAAATTTGATTTTCGTTTTGGGCCCCCTCGGGCCCCCTAAAAAGAAGTAGGTCCCTTTTTTTTTATTTAGGTATTTTGCACAAGGCCCCAAAAGGTTCCCCAAAAAAATTGCCGTAACTGAAAGGTTTTTTTGGGTTTGGTTTTTGCCAAAAACCCTTTTGAAAAAAATTTCGGGGGTTTGATTTTTAAAACGGAAATTTTCAAGCCATTTTTACTAGAATTTCCCAAAAGGAAAAAAAGGTTTGGGAAAAAATTTTGGTCGTTAATTAATTTTTGGTGTTCCCCCCTCCCCCCCCCAAAGGAGGGTTTTTGGGGGGGGCCCGTACTGGCATGGGTAGGGCAGCCCCGGGGTAGGGCCAGTTTTGGGGGGCCCCCCTGGGGGAAAAAGGGCCGGGGTAAAATAAAAAAAAAGGGTTTTTTAAAAAAAAAATTTTTTTTCCCCTCCCCTTACCGTCACGGGGAAACCCCTGAAAAGGGGAAAAAGGGTCAGGTGGGGAAAAAGGTCGGAAAAACTTTAACCCCCAAAAACCCCCCCAAGGAAATTTCCGCTGCCATAGGGGACTGGAGGGTAAAAGGGGGGCCCCTGATGTAAAAAAACCGAACTTTTTAGAAAGTTTTTAAAAAAAAATTTTTTAAACCTTTTAAAAAAAAATTAGGAAAAAAGGGCAAAAAAAAAAAAATAAAAAAATTAGGAATGTTTCCCAAAAGGGACCTTTTAACCCAAGGGGGCCCATCTCCCGAAAAAAACCCCAAAAAACCCTAAAATTTAAAAAAAAGGTTAATTTAAAAAAAGGGAAAAAAAAAAGAAAAAAAGTTTTACAGTTTTTCCCTCACCTTTTCCCCCTTTTTTAAAAAACCTTTTGTTTTTTCCTTTTCTTTTCCCCCCTTTCCTCCCCCCCCATCTCTCTCTTTCTCTCTTTTCTCTCTCTCTTTTTCCATTTCTGCATTTCCTTTCTCAAACCCCCAGAAAATAGATCGTTTTGGGTTGGCCTCTTTTTCTAAAAGTTTCCTTCTGTCGTTCTCTTTGAGCTGATTACCAGGTAATGAGCAGAGAATGAAGAGAGAAAGAGAAAAAAAGAAAGAGAAAAAAGGGAAGAGAAAATTTTCAAAAACGGGGAAAAAGCTTCTTTTTTGGGTGGACGCCATCCCCCCCTTTTTAAAATCATTCTCTGTCGTTTACTCTTCTTCTTATTTCTTTTTTCTTCTTCGTCTTTAAATTTTAATCAGAAGCGATTGTTGCGATTACGCCAAAAACTGCTGTGTTGTGCTGCTGTTTGTGCTCTACTGAAAAGTGGTGGCCCCCCCCCCCCCCTAGCAGAATTTGTCTCGCTCTCGATTTTAAATTGGAGTACTTCACCACACCCCCTCTGCTTGAAGATTTTTTTTTAAATTGATCAGTTTGCTTTGTGGGTGATTTGAGGGTTTAGATCCCAGAGGCGGCTTGAGTAGTTGAATAAAAAAAAAAATGGGGTTAGGCGACTGCCCCAGGGGGAAAATGGTGGGGGTGGTAAAAAAGTGTTTAAAGGGGGAAAAAAAAAAAATTTGGAAGGACTGGCAGTAAGGGAAAAGAAGAGCATTTCCTAGCTGCTAAATTCCTTTTCCCGGTTTTTAAAACCCCCCTTGGGGGCCCCCAGAAAAAAAATTTTAAATGATCCCTTTTTGTTTCTGAAAAATAGTCCCCGATGACCCCCCCCTAGACACCCGCAGAAGCAACATCATTTGAAACTGCCCCAAACTAGAAATTAAAAAAATCAAAAATTACGCCCATAAAAGAAAAATTTTTGGTCGTAAAAGACGCAATTAAAACTACAAAAAGACCCAAATTTTTTACTGAAAGCTAAAAGAAACAAATACAAAAAGAACAAAAATTGAGAGAAAAAAAAAAACCCAAAAATAGTGAGGATAAAAATGTATTTTGGAAAGTTTTAATTTTGCCAAAAAATGAAAAAATTTTTCAAAAACGACAAAAAAGGTTTTACTAACATTGTTAGAAAATTCCAAAGGGGCCCCCCCAAAAAAAAAGGGAAAGGGTTAAATTAAAAACAAAATTGAAAGAAAACGGGGGAAAAAAATTTAAAAACTCTTTTGTGATGTATTTTTAAAAAAAAAAAACCAAAAATAATTAAATTTTTTCTGCAAATTTGGGAAAAAAAATTTTTTTTTTTTTTCGGGGTACTGGGTTTGACAAAAAAAGGGTAAACAAATTAAAAAATTAAGGGGAAAAAAAAATTTTTTGTGTGAAAATGTAACATTTTTTTTTTTGAAAAACCCCATTTATTAAATAAATAGAAAGGGAAAAAATGAAAGTAAAAAATGTTTAAAATCAAAGAGACATCCCCAAAACAAAACCAATTTAAATAATAAAACTTTTTTTTAAAACGCCCCAATAAAAAGTTTTTACAAGAAAATTGGATTTGTACTGTTTTAAAATCATTGCATTTAAACCCAGCTCAAATTCAAAAAAACCCTTTTTTCCCCGTCGCAAAAAACAACAGCCGTCTTTGCTGACACAAAAAAAACAAAATATCAACTTTAATAAAATAAAAAGGGGGGGGGAAAATTTGCATGCTTGCTTTTGGAACTCACATGCACTTAAACACCCTAAAAAACGTTCACCCCTAAAGTGGGCCCTTGAACAAAAAAAAAGTCATCCTAAAACCAAAACTTTCCTGAAAAACTTACGATAAAAACAGTCAAAAAACAGCAAAATGGCAAAACTTTTGCATCGCATTTTTTTTTTGGGGACAAAAAAAATTGCAGAAATGGATATACCCCAACATTTTGTTAAACCGAAAAAAACTTTTTGGAAAAAAACAAAATTTATTAAAAAAAATTTTTTAAAAAATTTAAAAATTTTTTTTTCCCAAAAAATTTTATTTTTGTATTTTCCTGTATTTCTTTTTTGTTTTACAAAAACATGACATAAAAAACGTGGAAAAAAAACAAACAGAAAAAAAAGGAAAAAGGTTTTTTAATTTCTCATCGGTTGACATGCACTGCAAAGGGAAAAAATGACATCATGAAGTTTTCACAGTCATTGTTTAAAATTTTTTTTTATCAAAGACCATTTTTTTTTTTTTTTTCATCTTTCTTTTTTTTTTCCCCCTTTTTTGTGTTGATGGGAAATTTCGCCCACGTTTCAGGCCAGGAAAGCTATATTTTCCCTTTTGGCCCCCAGAGTGGGGAATGGGCCATTTTTTGAAATGGTTTCATTGTTAGAGTGCCCACCGGGGGTAATCATTTACCCCAGGGGGAAAGGGGTTTGGGCCGAGGGGGAAAAGAATGCACACAAAACACCCCGTTCAAGGTAGCCCGATGGTTTTTCTCCTTTTTTCCCCTTTTCTCCCCTCCCTTTTTCCTTTTTTCCTCTTTTTTTTTAATCTTTTCTTTTCCCCAATTTTTTTCCCCCAATTGGAAACCCTACCCTGCTGGCAACGCGGGGGCCCGTTTTTCCTTTTTCCAAACGTTGCCAGCCCCCGTTTTAATAATTTTGGCCCCCCAAAATTCCCCACCAATTTCCCCCTTTCCCCAGGGACAGTCATCATTTTCATGGCCCTTCCTTCTCCGTGCCCAGCGGAGAAAGAAATAAAACACTTTAGCATTGAAGTACCTTCGCAGCGCTTTTGAAGGGGCCCCTGCTGGTCACTTTTGATGCTCGATAATTTCTTTCTTTTCCTCTTTGGACTTCTATTGAAAAAGGGGGAAATTTTTCCCCGGGGAAAAATTTTTTTTTTTAAAAGAGAGTGCAGCAGAAAGTGAAAAAGGTAAAAATTTTTTAAACGTAAAGTTCCCATAAAGTAAAAAACACGGGTTAATTTTTCCAGTTAGAGTGAGTAAAAATTTAAAAAAACCAAAAAACAAAAAATTTTTTTAATTTACAGGGAAATAAAGTGCACAATACCTTTTTTTTTTTATCTAGTCAATTTACAAAAAACCCAATAAAATCAATTTTGCGTTTAATTTTATTTTTTTTACTATTTAAAAATATAGAAAACAAAAAAATTTTAAACTTTTTTTTGATTGTTAGCAGCCTCAGTAAAAATTTCCAAAAAACCCCCAAATTTGACAAACATCTTAAATTAGTTCCCAAATTAAAAAACCCTTTCTCCCGTTTTTGGGAAATTTTAAAACCCAACTTCCAGAAAAATGCTAAAAAAACAATATTCAAAATGGCTTTTTCGGGGCCCATTTTTTTAAAACCCCGAATTGGGGGGAAAAAACCCCGTGAAGGGTCTTTTTAAAAAGGGAAAGAAAAATTTTCCTTTTTTCAGTACCCTTTTTAATCCCCAAGTTTTTTTAAAATTTAAAAACTAAATTTCTTTTTTTAATAAAATTAAAAAACAAACACAAACAAAACAAAAAATAATTTTTAAAACCCCAAACTTCATTTTAAAATAAAACCAAAAAATTTTTACACAAAACAATTTAAGCATGTTTACACTTAATTACCCCATTTGCAAAAAATTTTTTTGCTACCAATTTAAATTTACTTAACCCAAAAAAAAACTAGGTTTGAAAATTTGTTTTAAAAATGACATTGTTATTTTCCCTTTAATTTCTGAAATGGCCCACTGTCGGGATTCATATAAATGGGTAATGTCAAGTAAAGACAAAACTGGGTTCTGAAGGGCAATGCCGTCCCATAAACTTAAAATGGTTTGCAATGACTGTGAAAGGGGCCCAAAAAAAAATCGGAAAAGGTGATGATCTTGATCACGGCCGGGGGGTTTTTCAAACTGTGAAATCGGCCTTTTATCACCCCTTCATTTCCAAGGCTGCTCAGCAGATGGAAAACTTCACTGTCAGTACCCCTGTCACACTTCACAACAGAATACCAAACTGCCTGAAAGGCGTAATGAATGTACGGTACCAGGTGGGTTCTGGCCCCACTGCAATAAAGAAAAAAATGTGGCCAAAAAAGAAGGATGAGCGCGCTGAGAGGGGGGAAAATGAAGGGGGCAGAAGGTATTGGTAAAATGTTGGGTTTTTAAATTAAGTTTTGGGGGGTAAAGGGGGTGGAAAAATTCAATGGAAGAATACTAGTCAGTTCTAAACCCACAGGGCCTGCAAACTGCTGTGAAGAGGGGGGGGTCTTCATTTCTCCCCTTTGCCCAGCTCAAAAAAAGGGAAATGTGAAAATGGTGACGGGACGGTGATGATTTTGGGAAACCCAGATCTCTGTAGTGGCGAACGGACAGAAAAATTTGCTAAAAACGGCAAAAACCCCCTGCATTTCTTCCTTTTTACTGCAAGATGACTGGGCCCTGCGGTATTGTAAAGGGGAAAAGACACGCAACACTGTAACGTTCCCCAATAGCCCAGGTTTGCATGTGGGGGGGTTTGGAGTATGGTAGTGGGGTTTAGTGTCGGGGGCCCTTTTCTATTTGCCGCAATCAGTGGTCTAAAAAGACTGTCAGCCATCCTAGTTGTAATGATGAGGCTTGCTATCCACTGATGCGAATACGATAGGTCATTTGTCCAAATTTTTGGACTGTCAATTCCGGGGTGGCTTTTTGACCCGTTGGAGATTTTGGGGAGATGACGGTTTAAACCCTTTTTGAAAAGAACAGAAAAAAGGGGTGGGGAGCATTTTTTGCCTCTTTGGGTTTGACTTGGCTTCGTTCCAGTGAGCTGGCATTTGGTAGGCAGGCCCCCCCACCAATCAAAAACAGTGTTGGGGAAAAAGGGAAAATTTGGGAAGTTGGGAAATGGCCAAGACAAATTATTGCGCAAGTGATTCGTTGTGTTCAACTAATCACTTCCTCCTTGCATGTCGTATTTAAAACACTATAGCTTCAAAAACGTTAAATCAGCTCTCGAGCATTGTCCCAACCCAATAAGATCCCAAACTGAGTGATTCTGGAAACGACCCCCTTCCTCCGCAGCTTTCGAACTAGGTGGATTTCTTAAATAGAAACGTGATCTTATCTGAGAAATCGAGCTCAACTTGTTATATATTGGGGGGGTAAAAAAGAAGGGTGGGGAGGGAAACATTTAATGAAAAGACTTTCAAACAAACTACTGGCCCTCCGTTCCCTTCACTGATGTAATTTCCCTTCAGACGCAAGTTTGGGTGTAGATTGTTTCCAAAAATGGCGTTTACGAAGAAGGGATCTGCCGCTCAGTCCTTGGCAATCAATACCGCAATAACAAATCATTTCGCAAATGATGTTGAACTGAATTTGCATACGCTTTTGCGCGAGAACTTTCCAGAGTCTCACCCTCAAAGAGGTGATCAGGATCAAGGCCAGTCAGTAAATAGAGTGGTGTATATTTTGTCACTGAGTGGATTGAGGCGTTGTACTCCTCAATAGTTCCTTGAATCTGGGTAGTCCAGGCGATGTGAGGGCGCTCAACTCTTTTGCAAGTGACTCGCACGATTAGTGTTTGGTTCAGTCTTTCAACCATGCCGTTCGAGGAAGGATGATTTGGGGCGGTGAACATGATTTTGATGTCGTGTTTTGCCAGGAAATCTCGAAAAGCTTTACCTCTTATGCTGGGGTAGTTGTCAGCAAATATGAGGTGTGGTTTTTGTAGTGTCATCACCTTTTGAATCAGGTGAATGAAGTCCACTGCCAGCTTTGTTTTTGAAGAGACTCCCCAGGCAAATCGGGTGAAGGCGTCAATGGCGAGATGGAGATTATCCTTCGCTGAGCCAAGTCCTCGGAATCCACTTTTGGTGTCAATGTGGACTATTTCGAATGGGGCAGTGGCAGGGCCAACCATCCCGAGGGTGCCGTAAAGCAACTTAGGAGTTTTCACCCTAACACAAGTGTCACATTCGTCCAGCACTGATCGAATTAGCTGGACAAGATGTGGAGTGTAGTACTTGATGGTGAATTGTAATTCGAGTGTCTTTGGCCCGGCGTGTCCCAAGTTCAGGTGAAGTTCTTTGAGGACATCTTTGGCCAGTTCGAGGGGGAGGAACTCTTTAGTCAAATCCCCCTTTCGGTAAATGTACTGCTTCCCCTCTTTTCCTTCAATTATATGAACTTTTCGAGGTAGACGTTTCCATTCTGCTGGATCCATCTCTTCCCAGGCACGTTTGATGCGTTCCTGGTCCACCCACATAGCAATGTGTTCAGTTAGCTCGTAAAGTTGTTCAATTGGATTGCGGGAGAGGTAATCAGCTTCTTCGTTCTTAGGTCCTGGTCGGTACTCAACAGCGAAGTTGTACTGCTTTAATTTCACTGCCCAGTTGAAGAGTCGGGTATTAGGTTTCCCTATTTTCCCCACCGCTTTCAGGGGGGCGTGGTCGGTGTAGACGGTGAATCGCTTGCCGATCAGGTAGTAATGCCAGTAGTCGATGGCTGACACAACGGCGAGCAGCTCTAACTCGGTGACGGTGTAGCGGGCTTGGCAGGGTAGCAGGGAGCGTGAGAAGTAGCCGATCACATATTGCGTTTTCGTTGCATCGTTTGGGTCTGACTGTTTTAACACAGCTCCTATTCCTTTTCGTGAAGCGTCCGTGTACAGGTAGGTGTCGTGGTTAGGTTCAAAGATTCTCAAGACAGGTGAGGTGGTCAAGATGGCTTTGACGTGATCAAAGGCTCGCTGACAATCATCGTCCCAGTCCCACTTAGTGTTTTTCTTTAACAGCTGGTAGAGTGGGTAGAGTGTGACAGCTCTGTTCTCAATGAATCGGTGATAATAGTTGACTTTTCCGAGGAAACCTCTGAGTGATTTCACGTCTTTAGGAGGTGGCACTTTTTCGATGGCCTCAGTGTTGGAGCGCGTAGGTTCCACTCGGTTGTGGCTAATCTTATACCCAAGGTAAATCACTTCAGGTTGAGCGAAGTGACACTTTTTCAGTTTCAGTCGAATATTTTCAGTAGTCAACATTTGGAAAACTCTTCGTAAGTGTTTCAGATGTTCCTCGAAACTGGTTGAAAAGATGATGATGTCGTCGATGTAATTGATGGCAAATGCTGATAGTTCATGTTTTTGTATTAGGTGGGCAATCATCCGTTGGAAGATGATCGGGGCGTTTTTGAGCCCAAAGGGCATTCGGTTCCACTCGTAGTGGCCGTTTTGTGTGGAGAAAGCGGTCTTATGCTTATCCTCTTCTTTGACCTCCACATGGTAAAAGCCTGAGGCTACATCGATGGTAGTGAAGTATTTTGCGCCCAGGAATCGGTCTTGCATGTCATCAATTTTGGCATTGGGAAAGCCTCAGCCAGAGTGACATCATTCAACTTTATGTAATTCACGCATAGTCGAGTCTTAGCTCCTTCATCCTTCTTGTCCACGAGGACAACGGGGAAGGAGTAGGGTGAAGTGGAGACTCGGATCATTTTCTTTTCCAGAAGTTCGGCAATTTGCTGGTCGATGTTAGCCTGGTCTTCAGGCGTACAGCGGTAGGGTCGGAGCGAGATCGGAAGGTCATGAGAGAGTCTGATGCAACACTTTTCTGTCTGAATCAGTCCGATCTCATCTAGGTATTCGATGAAAAGGGATCTGTGAGCTTTCAGCAGAGTCTCGAGCTCCTTTGGATGGTCAGTGTCGAGTAAAGCATTGAGCACCATTGCGTCGCCCGGTGTTTCTAAAGGTGTGAAAAGCTGGGGGCTTGGCGACTGGTAGACTCTCTTCAAATAGTCGGTGATTAGCTGGAAGTTCACAAAGATGTCCATCCCCAAGATTATCAGGCGATTGTTGGAAGGGTAGAGTTGAAACTCTACATCTCGGTGAATTTTCCCAATGGTGATGGCAAGTTTGACTGCCTGGGAGGTGAGTAGTCTCCCACCGGGTACTGTGAGGCTTTTAATTGACTCGTAGGGTTCGAGTAGAAGATCTTCTGCAATTGGTGATGGCAACAAGTTGACAGTGGCCCCTGTGTCGAGTAGCCCGACTAGGGTAACCTCCCCAGCAGTGAAAGGCAGCGATATCCAGCTCATGCCTATTCTCCCAGGGTTGATGCACATCACTCGATCCTCATCCTGGTCATCTCCTCCCCAGTACTCGTCATACAATCCGCGGATGTCATCGCAAGGTCTCTCTACCTGTGCTCATCTAGTGCTAAGTTCACCTGCTGGGTGAAGGTCTACTAGGATTCCCTTCTCGGAGTGGTTCATCAGGGGAGGTACACAACACCGTATTGTGCCGCTTTCCGCACTTTGAGCAGCGCAGGCCGCTAGTACACGAAGCCGAACTATGTCCTCTCTTCAAACAAGATAACACAACTTAAACTCTCTAACTAAATGATGTTCTCTGCTACGGAGACTCTCTACAACCGAGGACGTAGAGGCCCTGGCGAGCCAAGGCCGGGTTGGCGG
>JAMZRA010000005.1:80238-241625 GCA_024499935.1 Tyrophagus putrescentiae
GCTTCAAGGTGGCCAAGTCGGCCAGCCATTTGGAGGCGGTAGCCATCGTCGCCGAGCAGATGCGCTACCCAGCGGGCAGCATTCGCTTGTGGCCTTTTCTAAAGCGCATTAACCGCGCTAACAGGCTGACTCGCGTCTACGACACTGCCAAAACTGTGGCCACCTTCTTCGACTCAGGAGACGGCGGTTCGGTCTTTGTGGAAACGGCGCCGCCGAGTGTGCCCGTTCCACCGCTGCCCATCTCGGAGATTGGTGGTCAGTGCTTTTCGCTTTAAATTATGTTTTTCTTTTAACCAACCCTTCACTCTAAAAATAGGTTTAAATATATTTGAAAAAGTCAAGAAAGTTTACAATATATATAAAACATGTAAAATTTTAAGTATATTTAAAAAAATATTTTGTGTTTAATTACATTTAAAAACTTTCAGTTTTCAGTATATTTAAAACCCGTTTTTTAAATTTATTTGAAAACATGATTCAAGTAAATTTGATAAAACTTTGTTTTAAAGCTTTAATGTATTTAACACAAATAAGAAACAAAAAAGTAATTACAAAAGTCTGTATTAATCTATATATTCAATTAGCCAAGATTGACAATTAGTATCCAAATGAAAAAAATCCTGATGAGCGCTCAGCAGTTCAAGAGAAATGTATTGGTTTCGAGCGACTTGAGTAAGTTTTGTGAATCCAGTTAAAGGGCATCTGATTGGGACTCTTGAATGAAAGTTGAGTGTAGTTTCATACTGAGTTCCTTTGTAACAACATTGATTAGACATTTTAATTGACAGTAGAATCTAAAACACTTAAAAATCTAAAACTGAGCAGAATCTTAACTAAAAAGTCACCAAAAGAAAATATTGAATTTCGAACAAAATCAAAAACGTTTACAGAGTACGTGATTGTGTACATTGCTTTTTGCAGTTTGTGTGTTTACGTTTGCCAAACGGTTGCTCTAAACTGACTTGGCAATCGTCAAATTATTTTTCTTGTCTACCATATTGGGTTTTTTCAAGTTTAAGCTCAAGAAATGTCTCTAATTCAAGAGTTACTGTCGTTGACTCCAGAAGAACTGGGAAGAATTAGAAAACTCATTGAAATCCCAAGTACTCCAAACTCTGAATGTATGGGTTTTAAAAATTTGATTTTTTATCTAATGTTTTCTTTTGTTTAGCTCAAGTTTCAACACCACTTTCAACCTCAACATCTGAAACTTTCCAAAATGAAGATAGCTTTACTGATTCTACTCAAGAAAATAACAACAGCATTATCATTCCTAATTGGATCATTCAAAATGGTTCACATTATCAGTTCAATCCAACAACTTTTGACGTCTCTTCTATTGGCGGACAAGATATTATTGATTTGTTTTCTGAGGAAGTGGTAACTTCATCTTTTGCAAGTTTTGACTTTCAAATCAAAAAGTTGGCTGGAAAAATCAAAACTGAACTCGATTCATTCTATTCAACTGATTCAAATCCTAAACCAACAGGCAAGATGACATCTACTGAACGTCATTACCTCGCTGCGATTGTGGCAAAAGAGTATCCACAATTAATAACCCGTTATCAAGAGTTCAAAGAACAACATCGAAAAGGTGAAGATTTAGGCCGCATGATCTACGCTACTACTTTGTAATTTCATGGAGAATCGAATTGGGCGGTTACGCTCAGGGGTGGGGGTTGTTGTGTACCGAAGCTGTTGACTCGGGTTCGGGCGTGCCTGGGAAGCGGCAATCTCGGGGAGTACCGCAAGCTGGCGTCCCACCGACTTGACGGCGGTTCTCCGAGGGTTCCTTTTGAAAGCGGGAAAGCGAATGAATGATCTGGCTCCTTGGTCCAGCGCACAAGCATAAACCAGAGGGAGAAGGGATCCGTAGACCAGCGCACAAGCGTAGTCCAGAGGGAAAGGGAAAAGAACACCAGATTCGAGATGACGCAACTGATCACAAGTTCTCTAGATCTCCCCTGTTTCGAGGTTACATTCACACTGCTCCAGCGAGCGGCAGCGTGCTCGCTGTATTGGCACAAATCTGTCAGGGGGCGCTAGTGGCCACTGGAAAGATCTGGAAAATAGTACAAGGTTGGCCGCTAGTCGGCAATGCTAGATATGGGAGTGAACTAAATAGGATAAGGGCTAGAAAACATGGGCCTGAGATATGATTAGAAATAATAATAATAATTAACGAGTAAGAGGTTAAATGGTTTTGTAACATCCTCCGCGGGGGGCTCCTTCGCTTGCGACTTCCTCTTCCGCGGGAGGGGATTTTAGTTCAAGGCACGACAACGCGGGTCAGTGCTCATTGAGTAGAGTTCCTCGAGCCACTCCTTTACTTGGGGGCTATCCTTTGGCTGTCCTTTGGCGAGTGATCCTGATATCAGGTCTCGTAGTCGTTGCCGGTAAATGGCATCTTTCTGCTTCAGCTGGAGAGCCCTTGTCCATTTTTTCGCCAACTTCTCCAGTGACTCTTTCTTAGCTGGTAAGGGTCGTAGACGGGCGACGCGACTAGCAGTCGGTCGTAGACGTGGGTCTGGCAGATCGAGTTGTTGATGGTCGTCGAGTGTCTGATCTGGTTCTGGTGCTGCTTCTGGATCGGGCTGCTCGTGACGCTCCTGATTCGCCTCAACTGGTATGAGGTTGCGCACGTCCTTCATCTCTTCGACGACGTTGCCGCGGTTGAGAGTGCGGACTTTCGCTGATCGGCTGATGCCGTCTGAACTGTCGAACACCTTCGTCACAATGCCCAACGGCCATTGGTCTAGACGAGTGCTGGGTGCTTTCACATGGACAATGTCCCCGACTTCAAATCGTCGGGGCACCTTCTGCTTCTCGTTGTGCTGATGGAAATTCCTCAGCTCGAGGATGTACTTTGACTTCCACAGTTTCCTGTAATGGTTGACCTTAGTCTGGAAGGCCTTGTAGTCACGAATGATGTTGGGCTTCTGATAGCGCGATGGGAGATTGCACGTGATGGGCATCTGCAGACTGCCCTGCCCTGCTCGAAAGTCAATCGGTCTGATGACTTTGCCCTCATGTTCGAAGAGGGGCCTGTTGTTGATCATTCCCTCGATTTCTGCAAACACTTGTTTGAGCTGGGCGAGTGAAAGTTTTGCTTTCTTGCCGTTGACTCGTCCGGCAATGCTGTGGGTGGACACTGTTCTGTCGAGGGAAAAGGTGGCGAGTGCTTCCTTGATGGAGCGGTTCAAACGCTCATAAAATCCCCCTTTCCAAGGAGAGTGAGCCGTGAGGTGCTGCCAGTTTACTCGAAACTCCTGATCAGGCCGCTTGAGGGCCATCTCCTCCAGGTACTGCTGCAGGTCATTCTTGACTTTTATCAGCTGTCTCCCGTTGTCCGAGTAGAACATCCGGGGCAGTCCGTTTCGTGCCACAAAGTGGGTAAGTGACGTAAAAACCGACTCGGCGGTCATGTCGGGAATCGCATCGATGAAGACAAGTCTGCTTGTCGCGCAGACATAGATCACGCCGTACGCCTTAGCGTCGTTCTCCATTGGCACCTTCACCGGTCCGAACAGATCAATCCCGGTATTTGTGAAAGGTGGGCTGGTAATGTCGTAGCGGAACGCTGGTACTGGTCCGAGTCGAATGGATGATCGGTGTGCCGTTTTCGGCGACAGATGATGCAGTTGCTGATGAAGTGCTTTACCATTCGACGCTGATTGATGATAAAGAACCGCTCGCGAATGGAGCTGCAGGTCCTGTCGACTCCTGGATGAAAAAGCTGGTGGTGGGTGTTTGCGATTACCAGACGTGAGAACTGGCAATGCGGGGGCAAGATAATTGGATGAACCTCCTCGTAGGAGAAGTTCACCGTTTGTTCGAGGCGTGTTCGCAGCCGTATTAGGCCGTACTGGTCGAGGTGGGCGCCAAAGTTCTGAAGAACGCTCTGTTTGTCGAATGTTATGTTCCTTTTGTCATCGACGGCAGTGATGTGATGACTGAAGTGGGTCCGCTGGACCTCTCTGATCAGCAAGGTCAGTGCCAGATCAAGCTCGTTCAGGTCGTCGTACTTGGTGGTCATTCTTTTCAACAACCGTCCGACTAATCGGTAAGTGCCCACTGCTAGCTTGTAGCTCGAGAAGCGGGTGCAGGTACACTGTCGGGGGTCATCTGCTGGAGCTGTCGTCACCGTCATCATCTGGCTGGAAATGGTGTGCTCGAACTGAGTTGATGCTGGCAGTTCCGGAGCTTCCAACCACTGCTTGTTCTTCACTAACTGATGCATGCTGCAGCCGCGCGACGCAATGTCGGCCAGGTTCTCCTTGCTGCTGACGTGACGAAAAGTGGCTGTTGGGGCCAACTTTGAGATCTTTCTGATTCGCAGAGCAATCGAGGGCTTCTGCTTGTTGGGGTGCTGTTGCAGGCGCTGTAGGTTACATTTTGAATCGCCACAGATCACAACTCGTGAGAATGGGTAGACGAGTGCTAGATAATGGGCCACTGCGGCAGCCATGCCGAGGGCGTCTAGTTCAAGTTCAGGCATGGTGGCTGATCGGGCAAGTCTGGTCTTGGCAAGAAGGTGGAAGTTCCCCTTCGACGAGCAGCAATAGGCGACAACGGCCACTGCCTTCTCGCTTGCGTCGGCGTAGATCCGAAGGGTTGGCACTGAGCCATCGTCAGGTAGCACGTTGCGGGTGCGACCATGCTGTTTACCAGTTCGGCGTCTCTGATCAACTCGTGGGCTTCTTTAGATTGGCCTCGGGAATGGGTTCGTCCCAGCGCAGCTTCAGGGCCCATAGCTCCCGAAGGGCGAGTTTCAGCTTCAAGTTAAATGGCGCCACGATTCCTGTGGGATTGTAGATCGACTGCACAAAGGCAGTGAACTCGCGTTTGGTCATAGAGGCGAGTGTCTGATAGCTGCTGATGTCAATCGACGGACCGAAGATGTCCGCGAGTACTGTCCATGCGTGGCCAAGCACTTTGGCCGTTGGCGCACGATCGGGCCCGGCCCACTGTTCGTCCAGTTCTGTGCAGTTGGTTCTGAACTTCCGCAGATTCATACTGGCCTCCTTGAACAGCTCTACGCTCATTGTGCGGAACTTGTTCAGTTCGTCCGGTGTACTGTTCTCGAATGCAATGATCACATCATCAACATACATTCGGTCCTTGATCACAGGTACAACGTCCGGGTATTTCTCCTCCATCGTGGTAAATAGGTGGCAGAACACGATGTACAGCAGATACGGGGAAATGCTGGTCCCGAACGGTACGACTTTGAATCGGCGAATGGTGAGTTGACCAGTGTCGTCTTTCCACCAAAAGCGGAATGCATCTCGATCCTCCTGATCCACTTCAATTTGCAAAAATGCCTTTTCAATGTCGCTGATCAGTGCGTACTGGCCAAAGCGGAAGCGCAGTAGCACGTTCATGAGGTCCCATTTGACCACTCCTTTGAACAAGTTATCGTTGAGCGACTTAGTGCCGGTCGCATTGGAAGACGCGTCGAAGACGACTCGCAGTTTGGTGGTGTCCTTGTCCAAACGGACGACTGGGTGGTGAGGCATAAAGTAGCACTTGCGCGAATTGCAAGGCTCGACTGCTGGTTCGGTGAAATTGGTCACCATCTCTCCAAGTTCTTTGCTGTATTCGAGTGAGAGTTCCGAGATTCAAGGCTCCGCTCCAAGCGATGGTGACGTGTGAGGGCGACCTGTTTGTTGTTGCCCATCTCGATCGGTTCAATCCATTCAAGTTTGACTGAATACCGTCGGTCACGCACACTGACTTTCCTGTTGATAAATTCTTTGTTGAACTCTTCTTCGAGTTTGCTGTCGTTCGAGCTGTTTGCTGAGAACACAGATTCGGAATTGGCCAACGCCAACTTGGCATCCGTAGATGGGGTCGCGAGGGATCAAGATCGAGTAAATGTTGAAAACTCTCATCCTCCGACAGGCTGTTACTTTTGACGAGTCCCACGTAGGGAGGGTAATGACGAGTGGGTGATGGTCGGGCCTCTTCAGTTGTTCCTGTCAACACCCAACCGAAGACGGAGGGGCGGACGCTCAGGTCGTCGCTGTAGCTGATGTAATTTCCTTTGAATAGGAGACGGTAGTACTCCGCTCCGACCACCACGCTGATAGGCAGTTGATCGTACTCCGGAGAGTCGCTCAACTCATAACCATCCTGTTGAAGAGCGTTCCATAGCTCGCGAGATACTGCTCGTGGCCGATGATCAATTCTCGGGGTGACACACATCACCATTTTGAATGAATGGTGCGAATGGACTGATCTCAGATTGGCTGTCACCAGGCGCTCGCTCGACTGTGAGCTGAGGCCATCGAAACCTCCCAGACTCAGATTGTGTCTGCTGTAGAGCTTCAGCTTGAGGCGGTCGGCCAGCTCCTGAAGGATCAAGGTCCTTCCTGCTCCGCTGTCCAGCTGTACTCGTACCATCTCGTTGTTAATCTTCACCACGACTGTCTCGTAGTACGTGGTAAGTAGTTCGGGGCGCGAGAAGCGAAGGTGCTCTCGGTTACTGGTCGACGTGGATCTCCCTCCAGCTGAGGGGATGCTCATAGTGATGCCAGCCTTTGGTTTGGTCTGGTCACTTTGGCTTGGGCTCGATGGGAGAGCCTTTTGCTGACTGTAGGACGCTGCTCCTGTTCCAGACTGGCTGATACTGTTGCTGCTGTTGACAGTTGGTGGTGGCGGGGCGCGAATTCCTCCGCTCGGGCACAACACATTGGTGTGCTGGCCACCGCACGGACACACGTAGGTGGACCGGCACGGGACGCCCGGGTGACGTAGAAGACACCGGAAGCAGAACTGTTTGGAAATGGCCAATCGTTTGCGGGTTTCCACTGTCCCCTCGTTGCAGGCGAACGAGTGGTGATCACCCTCGCAAAGTCGGCAGGTGATCGGGGTCTGACGATTTGCCTGTCGCCCGGTTCTGTTGTTCCTTTGTTGCTGATACGAGTGATTGATCGACGGGCCGGCGTTCGGCGGACGGGGCGACCTGGGCGCTGATCTGTTGGAACTAGGACTCGACTCAATTGCATTGATGCGAGCTTTTGACGCAGCGGCGACGTTGAGTGCCGTACTGACGATCCTTTCTGACTTGTGGAGGCCTTCTACGATGCCTCGAAGATAGTCGATCAGTTTGTCGGTATCCTCGGCGTAGTCGTTCTTGCGGAGGAAACGATCAAACATTGGGCGCGGTAGCTTTGACCCAACTGTCCCAAAGACTACCCGGCTGATATAGCTGTCGTCAATGTTGGCCTGCTTCAGTACTCGGAGCGACGACTCGGTGGTGCTGATGATGGCACCCAATCCTTGCCCATCAAACTGTGACTTGACGAGTGGAATGTTCGCGAGTTTGCGTTCCACATCTGCTCGAACTTGCTCTCTGTGTGCAAAGCGCTCTTTGAGGCGCGTCATGGCTGTGTCCAGGCCATCGGCCGTCTGCTCCAGATCTTCGATGAGGTCGCGTCCCTTAGGACCGACAAGTTTGGCGAAGGCCGCAAAGCGGTTCGCAGGACTGTACGCGTCGTTCTGGACGTAGGTCGAAATGAATCGTCGTTCAAACTTGTAGTACCCTGTAGCGGTACCGTCCCACTGGTCGACGACAAGATTGGGATCGTTGGCGGTGTTCATGACAATGATTGGAGACGAGTTGGCTGATAGAGCGAGAGAATCTCTGCTGGAGTGGCGACTCAGATTCATTGACTTCTCCCGGTCTTCTCGTTCCAAGAGAATACTGTTGATCTCCGTGATCTGATCAAAGACTGCTTCAGCATCGGCATGTAGGCCGAGCGTTTCTCCGAGATCGTAGAGGCGTTCTGCCATGGCGTCCACACTGTCCTGGTCGATCTGTCGGAACATCTTTCGCGTAGCGTAGAAGTGCATACGCTTGAGTCGGGAGATGATGTCGTCCCGCTCCTTGATCAATGACTCGACATCTTTGCTGTTGCTGTTGTCCTTGGCCTTGCTAGCCGTCTGTTCTGCTGCTGTTTTTGCAAACGAGTCCAAGATCGGGTCTTCCAGATCGTCCTCTTCCTGTTCGCTGTACTCCTGGTCGTCGCCGACCTTCTTCTGTCCTTTTCCGGGCATCGAGTAGCCGCCACCAGATCGGGTGCGTGGCATACGCAAACTGCTGCTTTCTGTTGATGACTGTCTGTTTGCCGCCTTCCAGGCAATCCTGGCAACCGCACCACTTCGAATGTAATAGAATCGAATTGGGCGGTTACGCTCAGGGGTGGGGGTTGTTGTGTACCGAAGCTGTTGACTCGGGTTCGGGCGTGCCTGGGAAGCGGCAATCTCGGGGAGTACCGCAAGCTGGCGTCCCACCGACTTGACGGCGGTTCTCCGAGGGTTCCTTTTGAAAGCGGGAAAGCGAATGAATGATCTGGCTCCTTGGTCCAGCGCACAAGCATAAACCAGAGGGAGAAGGGATCCGTAGACCAGCGCACAAGCGTAGTCCAGAGGGAAAGGGAAAAGAACACCAGATTCGAGATGACGCAACTGATCACAAGTTCTCTAGATCTGCTCTGTTTCGAGGTTACATTCACACTGCTTCAGCGAGCGGCAGCGTGCTCGCTGTATTGGCACAAATCTGTTAGGGGGCGCTAGTGGCCACTGGAAAGATCTGGAAAATAGTTACAAGGTTGGCCGCTAGTCGGCAATGCTAGATATGGGAGTGAACTAAATAGGATAAGGGCCAGAAAACATGGGCCTGAGATATGATTAGAAATAATAATAATAATTAACGAGTAAGAGGTTAAATGGTTTTGTAACAAAAAACGAAGATTGAATAAAAAGAAGACGAAGACGAAGACGAAGACGAAGACGTAGACGAAGAAGAAGTAGAACAAGACAGAAGAAGACCGAAGACGAAGACGAAGGACGAAAAGAAGAAGACGAAGACGAAGACGAAGGACGAAGACGAAAAACGAAGACGAAGACGAAGACGAAGAAGAAGACGAAGACGAAGACGAAGACGTAGCCGAAGAAGAAAATAGAAGCAAAGAGAAGAAGAAGACGAAGGGACGAAGGGACGAAGACGAAGACGAAGAAAATAAAAAAAGAAGGACGGAAAGACGGAAGACGAAGACGAAGACGAAAAGACGAGACAAGACGAAGACGAAGAAGTAGAAAGCAAAAGAAGAAGAAAGACGGAAGGAAGTAGAAGGCAAAAAGAAGAAGAAGACGAAGGACGAAAGACGAAGACGAAGACGAAGACGAAGACGAAGACGACGAAGACGAAGACGAAGACGAAGACGAAGACGAAGACGAAGACGAAGACGAAGAAGAAGTAGAAGCAAAAGAAGAAGAAGACGAAGACGAAGACGAAGACGAAGACGAAGAAGAAAAAAGAAAAAGAAGACGAAGACGAAGACGAAGACGTAGACGAAGAAGAAGTAGAAGCAAAAGAAGAAGAAGAAGACGAAGACGAAGACGAAGACGAAGACGAAGACGAAGACGAAGACGAAGACGAAGACGAAGACGAAGACGAAGACGAAGACGAAGACGAAGACGAAGACGAAGACGAAGACGAAGACGAAGACGAAGACGAAGACGAAGACGAAGACGAAGACGAAGACGAAGACGAAGACGAAGACGAAGAAAGACGAAGAGACGAAAGAGACGACAGACGAAGACGAAGACGAAGAACGAAGACGAAGAAGACGAGACGAAGACGAAGACGAAGGAACGAGACGAAGCAACGAGAGAAGAGAAGAAGAAGAAAAAAGAAGACGAAGACGAAGACGAAGACGAAGACGAAGACGAAGAAGAAGAAGAAGAAAGAAGAAGAAGACGAAGACGAAGACGAAGACGAAGACGAAGACGAAGACGAAGACGAAGACGAAGACGAAGACGAAGACGAAGACGAAGACGAAGACGAAGACGAAGACGAAGACGAAGACGAAGACGAAGACGAAGACGAAGACGAAGACGAAGACGAAGACGAAGAAGAAGACGAAAAGACGAAGACGAAAAGGACGAAGAAGAGAAGACGAAGACGAGACGAAGACGAAGACGAAGACGAAGACGAAGAGAAGACAGACGAGAGAGACGAAGGACGAAGACGAAGAACGAAGACGAAGACGAAGACGAAGAAAGACGAAGACGAAGACGAAACGAGACGAACGAGACGAAGACGAAGACGAAGACGAAGACGAAGACGAAGAGACGAAGACGAAGACGACAAGACGAAAAGACGAAGACGAGACGAAGACGAAGACGAAGAAGAGAAAGAAGACGAAGACGAAGACGAAGACGAAGACGAAGAAGAATAGACAGCAAGAAGAACGAAGAGACGAAGACGAAGACGAGACGAAGACGAAGACGAAGAGAAGACGAAGAAGAAGACGAAGACGAAGACGAAGACGAAGAAGAAGACGAGACGAAAGACGAAGACGAGACGAAGAAAAGAAGAGAGACGAAGACGAAGACGAAGACGAAAGAAGACGAAGACGAAGAAGAAGACGAAGAGAAGACGAAGGCGAAGGAAGAAAAGAAGAGAAAGAAAAAAAAGAAAGACGAAACGAAGAGAAGACGAAGGGACGAAGACGAAGACGAAGAAGAAGTAGAAGCAAAAGGAAGAAGAAGAAGGAAGACGAGGGACCCGAAGACGAAGACGAAGATGAAGACGAAGACGACGAAGGAAGACGAAGACGAAGACGAAGAGAAGACGAAGACGAAGGACGAAGACGAAGGGACGAAGACGAGAAGAAGACGAAGAGAAGACGAAGACGAAGACGAAGACGGAAAAAAAGGGCGAAAGAAGAAAGGAGAAGCAAAAGAAGACGAAGACGAAGACGAAGACGAAGACGAAGGAATGAAAAAACGAAGGACGAAGCGGACGGACGAAGATAGACGAAGAAAAGAAGACGAAGACGAAGACCGAAAAGACGAAGGACAAGGACGGAAGACGAAGAAGAAGTAGAAAGAAGCGAAGACACGAAGACGAAGACGAAGACGTAAGACGAAGGAAGAAGAGAAGCACAAGAAGAAGAAGACGAAGGGACGAAGACGAAGACGAAGAAGAAAAGAACGAAGACCGAAGACGAAGACGAAGGACGAAGACGAAGACCGAAGACGAAGACGAAGCCGAAGACAGAAGGACGGAAGACGAAGGACGAAAGACGAAGACGAGGACGAAGAGAAGAAGAAAGAAGTAGAAGCCCCCCCCCAAAAGAAGAAGAAGACGAAGACGAAGACGAAGACGACGACGAAGGAATAAGAAATAAAAAGCAGACGAAGACGAAGGACGGAAGACGAAGACGTAGACGAAGAAGGAAAAGAAGTTAGAAGCAAAAGAAGAAGAAGACCGAAAGACAAGACGAAGACGAAGAAGAAGACGAAGGGACGAAGACGAAGACGAGACGAAGACGAAGACGAAGCGAGACGAAGAAGAAGACGAAGACGAAGACGAAGACGAAGAAGAAGACGAAGAGAAGAAGAAGAAGAAGACGAAGACGAGACGAAGACGAAGACGAAGACGAAGAAAAAAAAGACGAAGGAGAAGACGAAGAAGACGAAGACGAAAGACGAAGAGAAGCAGAAGAGAAGACAAGACGAGAGACGAAGACGAAGACGAAGACGAAGACGAAGAGAAGCAAGACAAACGAAGACGAGACGAAGACGAAGACGAAGACGAAGACGAGAACGAAGCGAAGAAAGAAGAAGAAGAGAAAGAAGACGAAGACGAAGACGAAAGACGAAGAGAAGAGAAGCGAAGACGAAGAGAAGACGAAGACGAGACGAAGAAGAAGACGAAGAAGAGAAGAAGGACGACAAGACGAAGACGAAGACGAAGAAAGAAGACGAAGAGAAGACGAAGCAACGAGAAGACGAGACGACGAAGACGAAGACGAGAGCGAGACGAAGAGAGCGAAGCAAGACGAGACGAAGACGAAGACGAAGACGAGACGAAGACGAAGACGAAGAGCGAAGAAAGACGAAAGAAGACGAAGAAGCGAGAGACGAAGAGAAGAAAAGCGAAGACGAAGACGAAGCGAACGAAGAGAAGACGAAGACGAAGAAGACGAAGAAGAAGACGAAGGACGAAGACGAAGACGAAGACGAAGACGAAGACGAAGACGAAGACGAAGAGAAGACGAATAACGAAACGAAGACGAAGACGAAGACGAAGACGAAGACGAAGACGAAGACAAAAGAAGACGAAGACGAAGACGAAGACGAAGACGAAGACGAAGCAAGTAACAAGAGAGCGAAGGACGAAGACGAAGACGAAGAGAGACGGACGAAGACGTAGAGCGAAGACGAAGACGAAGACGAAGACGAGACCGAAGACGAAGAGAAGAAGAAGACGAAGAGAAGACGTAGACGAGAGAAGAGAAGCAAAAAAAAGAAAGAAGACGAAGACGAAGACGAAGACGAAGACGAAGACGAAGACGAAGAAGGAGTAGAAAGCAAAGTAGATGAAGACCGAAACGAAGTCGAAGGACGAAGCGAAGATGAGGAGAAGACAAGGACGAAGGACGAAGACGAAGACGAAAGACGAAGACGAAGACGAAGACGAAGACGAAGACGAAGACGAAGACGAAGGGGCCGAAGGACGAGAAGAAGACGAAGACGAAGACGAAGACGAAGACGAAGAAGAAGTAGAAGCAAAAGAAGAAGAAGACGAAGACGAAGACGAAGACGAAGACGAAGAAGAAATAAAAAGAAGACGAAGACGAAGACGAAGACGAAGACGTAGACGAAGAAGAAGTAGAAGCAAAAGAAGAAGAAGACGAAGACGAAGACGAAGACGAAGACGAAGACGAAGACGAAGACGAAGACGAAGACGAAGACGAAGACGAAGACGAAGACGAAGACGAAGACGAAGACGAAGACGAAGAGAAGAAGAAGAAAAGAAGAAGAAGACGCAAAGACGAAGAAGAAGACGAGACGAAGACGAAGACGAAGACGAAGACGAAGAAAGGAGAAGAAGAAGACGAAGAGAAGACAAGCGAGACGTCTAGACGTTAGTTACGTTATAGTCTAAGTAGTTAAGTCTTCTACGTCTCGTCTAGTCGTTAGTCTAGTCTACGTCTAAGTCTGTCTTACGTTATCTACGTCTAGTCTAGTCTAGTCTATCGTTACGTCTACGTCTACGTCTACGTCTTGTCTACGTCTAGTCTAGTCTAGGTTCTAGTATTAGGTTTAAGTCTGGTCTCTATTACGTCTTACGTCTTCGTCTACGTCTTACGTCTAGCGCTAGTCTAGCGTCTAGTCTAGTGTCTACGTTTCGTCTAGTCTACGTCTACGTCTACGTAGTCTACGTCTAGTCTACGTCTACGTCTACGTCTTACGTCTACGTCTTACGTCTAGTGTCTAGTGTCTAGTTAGGTTAGGTTAAGTCTCGTCTTCGATACGTCTTCGTCTAGGTTCTAAGTTTAGTTAGTCTTGGTTGTAAGTCTAGGTCTACGTCTTCGTCTACGTTGTACTTACGTCTACGTCTACGCTTCGTCTACTTAGTTCGTTAGTCTAGTCTACGTCTTTACGTCTACGTATGTCTACGTCTAGTTTCGTCTCTACGTATCTCGTCTAGGTCTAGGTTAGAGTTTAGGTTTAAGTAGTTAGTCTAGTCGCTACGTCTTCGTCTAGGTCTACGTAGTCTAGTTTCGTAGGTAGGTTTAAGTCTAGGTCTACGTCTTCGTCTACGTCTTCGTCTACGTACGTTCGTCTACGTCTACGTCTACGTCTACGTCTAGTCGTTACGTCTACGTAGTACGTCTAGTCTTACGTCTAGTCTGGTCTAGTGTTAGGTTAAGTTACGTTTCGTATAGTCTACGTCTACGTCTAAGTTTAGTTAGGTTTAGTCTGTCTAGTTTGTCTAGTCTTCGTCTACGTCTTCGTCTACGTCACGTCTACGTCTACGTCTACGTCTACGTCTACGTCACTCTACGTCTCGTCTAGGTCTAGGTTTAGGTTTAGGTTTAAGTTTTTTTCGTCGTCGTCTCTTCGTTAGGTTTGTTAGTTTCTACGTCTTCGTCTACGTCTTCGTCTACGTTACGTCTTACGTCTCGTCTACGTCTACGTCTACGTTCTTCGTCTAGGTCTAGGTTTAGGTTTAGGTTTTAGTCTAGGTTACGTCTTGTCTACGTTCGTCTACGTCTTCGTCTAGTCTAGTTTACGTCTACGTCTAGTTTTTTGCTACGTCTACGTCTACGTCTTCGTCTAGGTTAGGTTTAGTTAGGTTAAGTCATCTCTTAGGATTAGTCTTTTAGTCTAGGTCTTAGTTTTAGTTTTAGGTCTAGTTAGGTCTACGTATTCGTCTACGTCTTTCGTCACGTCTTTCGGGCTAGTCTTAGGGCTAGGTTTCCGTCTACGTCTACGGTCTACGTCTACGTCTACGTCTTCGTCTAGTATACGTCTTTGGTTTAGTGTTTTAGTCTTGTCTTGACTTTAAATCTTTCGGTTCGAGGGCTAAGTTTAGGTTAGTTTAAATTAGGTCTAGCTTTGTCACGTCTTCGTCTACGTCTTCGTTCCTACGTCTACGGTCTACGTCTCGTATACGTTACGTCTTCGTCTAGGTCTAGGTTTAGGTTTTTAGGTTAACGTCTTCGTCTTTTCGACTACGTCTTCGTTAGGTCTAAGTTTAGGTTTTGGTTTAAGTCTAGGTCTACGTCTTCGTTTACGTATTGTCTAACGTCTCGTCTACGTTCGTCTACGTCTTAGTTACGTTACGCTACGTTCTTAGTTTGTCGTAGTTAGTTAGGTTAGTCTACGTCTACGTCTGCTACGTATACGCTACGTACGTACGTCTAGTCTTCGTCTACGTCAGTTACGTCTAGTCTACGTCTACGTCTTAGTCTACGTTTAGTCTAGTGTTCGTTACGTACTTCGTCTACGTTAGTCTACTTAGTCTACGTCTCGTCTAGTCTAGTCTTCTGTCTTTGTCTAGTCTCGTCTAGTCTCGTCTACGTCTAGGTTAGGTTGTAGTTGTCTAGTTGTAGTCTACGTCTTCGTCTAGCGTCTGTCGGTCTACGTCTTGTCTACGTTTACGTCTAGGTCTACGTCTTCGTCTAGTCTAGGTTAGGTTAGTCTTACGTCTACGTTAGTCGTCACGTCTAGTATAGTTAGTCTGTCTACGTCTCGTCTAGTCTCTCTCTTAGTCTAGGTTAGGTTTAGTTAGTCTTTCGTCTTCTACGTTACGTCTTCGTCTAGTCTGTCTAGGTTCGGTTTAGGTTTAAGTCTACGGTCTACGTCTTCAGTCTACGTCTTCGTCTAGTAGTCTTCGTCTACGTCTACGTCTACGTCTACGTCTACGTCTTCGTCTACGTCTACGTCTACGTCTTCGTCTAGTCTACGGTTAGGTTTCAGGTTTAAGTCTTCGTCTTCGACTACGTCTTGTCTAGGTCTAGTTTAGGTTAGGTTTAAGTCTGGTCTACGTCTTCGTCTACGTCTTGTCTACGTCTAGTTACGTCTACGTCTAGTCTCGTCTACGTCTTCGTCTACGTTTCGTCTAGGTCTAGGTTTAGGTTTAGGTTTATCTAGTCTTCGTCTTAGGTTAGTTTAGTCTACGTCTTCGTCTAGGTCTAAGTTAGGTTTAGCGTCTTAAGTCTAGGTCTACGTCTTACGTCTACGTCTTCGTCTACGTCTGTCTTATTCGTCTAGTCTACGTTACGTCCTCTACGTCTTGTCTAGTCTACGTCTACGTCTGCGTCTAGGTCTAGGTTTAGGTTTAGGTTTAAGTCTTTCGTCTTCGCTACGTCTCGTCTAGTCTAAGTTTCGGTTTAGGTTGCGTCTAAGTCTACGTCTTCGGTCTTCGTCTTCGTCTACGTCTTAGTCTATCTACGTCTACGTCTAGTCTACGTCTTGTCTAGGTCTAGGTTTAGGTTTTAGGTTTAAAGTCTAGGTTTTACGTTCTTGTCTACGTCTTCTTACGTTCTCGTCTTACGTCTACGTCTAAGTTCTACGTCTACGGTCTTCGTCTAGGTCTAGGTTTGTTTAGGTTTTTAGTCTCGTCTACGACTCGTCTTCGTACTAGGTCTAAGTTTACGGTAGTTTAAGTCTAGGGGTATACGTCTTCGAATACTCTTCAGTCTTTGGTCTAGGTTTAGGTTTAGGTTTAAGTATTGTGCTTTCGACACGTTTCGTCTAGGTTCAAGTTAGGTTTAGGTTTTTAAGTCTAGTCTACGTCTTTTCGTTACGTCTTCGTATAGTCTACGTCTTACGTTACGTCTACGTCTTAGTCTCGTCTACGTTGCGTTATACGTCTACGTCTTCCCGTCTTAGGTCTAGTTTAGTTTGTTAGGTTTAGTCTAGGTCTAACGTTCTACGTCTACGTCTAGTCAGTTTAGTTTCGTTATCGTTTCGTTCGTTACGTCTTACGTCTAGTAGTCTACGTTACGTTCTAGTCTAGTATACGTCTCGTTGCTAGTCTTCTCTACGCTCGTCTACGTCTACGTCTAGTCTACGTCTTCGTTAGTTGTCAGTCTACGGTTTAGGTCTAGTCTAGTCTAGTTAGTTCGTACGTCTAACGTCTTACGTCTAGTTTCGTTAGTCTAGTCTGTCGTCTAGGTTTACGTTTGTCTACGTCTGTCTAGTCTACGTACGTCTACGTTCGCTACGTTACGTCTCGTCTACGTTCGACGTTCTAGTTTCGTATCTTGTTACGTCTTCTACGTCTCGTCTAGTCTAGGTTTAGGTTTAGGTTTAGTCTAGGTCTAGTCTACGTCTAGTCAGTCTCGTCTACGTCTTACTGTCTATCTGTCTAGTCTAGTTAGTTACGTCTAGTTTAGCGTTACGTTTATAGTCTGTCTACGTTCGTATAGTCTTAGTCTACGTCTTACGTTAGTCTACGTCTACGTCTTCGTCTAGTCTTAGTTCTACGTCTTTACGTCTTCGTCTACGTTCGTCTAGTCTTGTCTACGTCTACGTTACGTCTAGTCTCGTTAGCTGTCCGTCTACGTCTAGTCTAGCGTTAGGTTAGTAGGTTTAGAGTCTAGGTTTAGTCTGTGTCTACGTCTTCGTCTACGTCTGTCTCGTCTTACGTCTACGTCTACGTTACGTCTACGTCTACGTCTACGTCTACGTCTACGTCTACGTCTACGTCTACGTCTATCGTTAGTCTAGGTTAGGTTTAGTTCTAAGTCTAGTACTACGTCTTCGTCTACGTCTAGTCTACGTCTAGGGTTTTTACGTCTACGTCTACGTCTCGTCTACGTCTGTTCGTCTACTCGTTAGGTCTACGTCTTCGGTCTTCGTTTACGTCTACGTCTACGTCTACGTCTCGTCTAGGTCTAGGTTAGGTTTAGGTTTAAGTCTTAGGTTAGTCTTGTCACGTCTTCGTCTACGTCTTCGTCTAGTATACGTCTACGTCTTAGTTCGTATACGTCTAGTCTACGTCTCGTTCGTCTACGTACTTCGTCTACGAGTCTAGTTCGGTTATCGTCTACGTCTCGTCTACGTCTTCGTCTACGTCTCGTTACGTCTACGTCTTCGTCTACGTCTAGTCTACGTCTACGTCTACGTCTACGTATAGCGTCTAGTTTAGGGTTAGGTTAAGTCTTTCGTCTTCGCTACGTCGCGTCTAGGTCTTAAGTTTAGTTACGTTTAAGGTCTAGTCTACGTCTTCGTCTACGTCTTCGCTACGTTCGTCTTTTACGTCTTCGTCACGTCTACGTCACGTCTTTCGTCTACGTCTACGTCTACGTCTACGTCTTCGTCTAGTCTAGGTTTAGTTTAGGTTTACGTCTAGTCTACGTTGTCTACGTCTTCGTCTAGTCTACGTTAGTCTACGTTACGTCACGTTACGTCTCGTCTACGTTTTTCGTCTAAGTCTACGTCTAGTCTTCGTCTAGGTCTAAGTTTAGGTTTAGGTTTAGTCTAGGTCTACGTCTTTCGTCTACGTCTTCGTCTACGTCTTCGCTCTAGTCTTACGTCTAGTCTACGTCTTCGTCTACGTTCTACGTCTACGTCTTTCTAGTCTGTTTGTCTAAGTCTACGTCTTACGTTCGTCTACGTCTTAGGTCTAGTCTAGTAGTCTACGTCTTCGTCTAGTCTCGTCTAGTCTGTTACGCTACGTCTAGTTAGTTAGGTTACGTCTACGTCTACGTCTTCGTCTACGTCTACGTCTACGGTCTTAGTCTAGTTTACGTTCGTTAGGTTAGGTTTTATAGTCTTATAGTCTACGTCTACGTCTTCGTCTTACGTTCTACGTTAGTCTAGTGTCACGTTCTAGTTACGTTTACGTTCTCAGGTCTACGTTATTACGTTACGTCTTCGTCTACGTGTTTCGTTACGTCTATCGTTACGTTTCGTCTTCTACGTCTACGTCTACGTCTACGTCTACGTTCTACGTCTACGTCTCGTCTACGTCTCTGTCTAGTCTAGTTCTAGTTAGTCTGTCTACGTCTTGTCTACGTCTATACGTCTGTACGTCTAGTCTACGTCTCGTCTACGTCTACGTCTACGTCTACGTTACGTCTCGTCTACGTCTACGTCTAGTCTGTAGGTTAGGTTTAGGTTCTAGGTTTAAGTCTAGGTCTACGTCTTCGTCTAGTCTCGTCTACGTCTGTCTTCGTCTACGTCTTGTCTAGTCTAGTCTACGTCTACGTCTACGTCTAGTCTCGTCTAGTCTACGTCTTCGTCTAGTTTCGTTAGTCTACGTTCGTTACGTCTATCGTCTACGTCACTACGTGTCTGTACGTCTAGTCTCGTCTAGTCTGTCTACGTCTCGTTAGTTTAGTTCTTACGTCTTCGTCTAGTCACGTTACGTCTACGTCTAGCTGTCTCGTCTACGTCTTTAGTCTACGTCTAGTCTACGTTCTAGTCTAGTCTTCTACGTCTACGTCTTCGTCTATCTAGTTTCGTCTAGGTTAGTTAGTCTAGTAGTTACGTCTATGTTACGTCTACGTCTACGTCTACGTCTAGTCTCGTACGTTACGTCTGTCTACGTCTACGTCTTCGTCTACGTCTTCGTCTACGTTTGTTACGTCTACGTCTTTACGTCTCTTCGTCTACGTCTTCGTCTACGTCTACGTCTACGTCTTTAGTCTAGTTCGTCTGTTAAGTCTACGTTCGTCTAGTCTAGTCTACGTCTACGTCTTCGTCTAGTCTCGTCTATACGTCTACGTCTACGTCTTCGTCTACGTCTACGTCTACGTCTACGTCTACGTCTACGTCTACGTCTAGTCTACGTCTAGTTTCTTAGTCTAGGTCTAGTTAGTTTTGTTAGTTAGTCTAGTTAGCTACGTCTGTAGTTTCGTTACGTTTCGTCTCGTCTACGTCTAGTCAGTTCGTCTACGTTAGTCTAGTTGTCTAGGTTAGGTTTTAAGTCTAGGTCACGTCTTCGTCTACGTTTGTTAAGTCTTCGTCTACGTCTACGTTTTTTTACGTCTAACGTCTACGTTCTCGTCTACGTCTAGTTTTAGGTCTAGGTTTGTCTAGTTAGTCTTCGTCAACGTCTTCGTACGTCTTCGGGCTACGGTTTTCGTCTACGTCTAGTCTACGTCTTCGGCTACGTCTAGTCTACGTCTTCTCTACGTCTAGGTTTTTAGGTTTAGGTTTAAGTCTTCGTCTTCGTCTACGCTTCGTCTAGGTCTAAGTCTAGGTCTAGTCTACGTCTAGGTCTAGTCTTCGTCTACGTCTTCGTCTACGTTCTTCGTCTACGTCTAGTCTACGTCTAACGTCTACGTCTACGTTAGTCTACGTCTCGTCTACGTCAGGTTTACGTCTACGTTTAAGTATTCGTTTCGTCTAGTCTACGTTAGTCTAAGTTTTCGGTTTGGTTTTTTAAGTCTAGGGTATTACCCTCTTCGTCTACGTCTTCGTCTACGTCTTCGTCTACGTCTACGTCTACGTCTACGTCTACGTCTTCGTCTACGTCTACGTCTACGTCTACGTCTACGTCTACGTCTACGTCTACGTCTACGTCTACGTCTTCGTCTACGTCTACGTCTACGTCTACGTCTACGTCTACGTCTACGTCTACGTCTAGTCTACGTCTAGTCTACGTCTACGTTCTACGTCTACGTCTCGTCTACTTGTCTAGTCTTCGTCTAGTCTTCGTCTACTCTATCGTCTAGTCTTTCTCTACTTTCTCTCTCTATTCTGTCTCTCTCGTCTCTTCTCTTTCTACTTTCTGTCCTTCTTATCTCTACGTTCTTCAGTCTAGTTAAGTTAGATAGTTTGGTCTACGTCTAGGTCTAGTCTACGTCTAGTCAAATCTCTACGTCTAGAACGTCTTGCTCTATCTTCATTCAGGTCTGCTACTGTTGCTGGTCCTTAGTTTTCATAAAAAAATGCAGTTTTTTTTTTATTTTACTACTTTGTTAATCTTAAATAGATCAATCATCTACTTTAGTCTTGCATCGAAAGCTAGGTCTAGAAGTAAGTTAGAGATAAGTTGGTACGTCGGTATGTCTGAGTAAAGAGCAGAAACCTCGTATGCGCCAGCGGATCGTAGCTTGTCAGAGACTGCAGAAACGGGCTTTCTTGGTCCTCTTTTGTATACAATTAACCAGCTTTTATCAGTAGGTAAACACTTTTGTTATAAGCGCTGTAAAGAGATTCGCACATGACAACTTTGTTGTGTCAAGAAATAACGCTGTAGTGAAGATGAAGAGCGATGAGAAGAAAGCCAAGTCGTGTCGGCATAGTCGAATGGTAAACGAGGCGCGAAACGACCGTGTGACATGCCGCACGCTCGGATTCGTTAGTGTGGCACCCGCACGACCCCCATGTCAGCATGATGAACCAGCGCGAAATCCTTAGGTGTCCAGTCCTCTTTGGCGTAGTCGGCAATGCAAGCGCCAGATTAATCAAAGTCAATGAGCAGGGCGCACTCTTGGCCATTCTTCCACAGCGCTGACAATGCTGTGACCGGTTGTTGTTGGGTTAGTACAATCAGGTGGTAGGAGAAGTGAAGGAAGCGATCAGAAGCAATGCAGCAAAACTGACCTCAACTATTGGTGACGCCCATGCGAAGGTGCTGAATCGAGGCGTCGAACGCCTTGGTGAAAATGCATAGGTACATGGCGCAAAGGGCGGCAGTTGAGCGGTGAATCTGGGCCGGCAGTAAAGGTTCGGCCACTCCGCATCGACTGTCGAAGTACTCCAACCGCTCAGGTCTCGTACAGCCATGTGATTGAACGGCCAAAGTCAGGCGCAGAATCGCCTAGGTGTTCAAGGTGCCCCGTTGAGAAGGGTGGAAGATAGCAAGCGGCAGCAGATGTAGAAAAGTAAGTGAGAAGGGTACAGCGTTCTTCCCCCACGACTAAAATGGCTGTGCCGGTTTTTGTTGGTTATGAAATCCAGGTGAATCGAGGAGAAGGTGAAGAGGAAGACGATCAGGAAGGCAAGTGCTAGGCAAAACGCCTGACCTCTCCCTTTACTTTGGTAGTACTTGAAGTGAGCGGCGAATCGAGGAGTAGAAGCAGCCTTGGCAAAATGAAAACATAGTACATTGTCGCAAAGAGGTAAGCAAGACCAAAGTTGTACTGGGCGTTGTACTTGAAGAGGCAGCAGAAAGGGCTTCTCGGTGATGCCGCCGCGGATGCGAGCCTCGTCGAAGTACTCCGAACCGCTCAGGGCTCGTACGCCGGTGTAGAAGACGGCCAAGTTCAGGGCGAGAAGTAAGGTGTTTAGAGGGGTGAAACGGCGTGGAAGGATGAGCAAGCCGAAAATGCTGAAAGTTAAGTAGAAATGAGTGTAATAAAAAGTGAAAAAACTAAAACTTAGCAGCAGCTTACCGGCAAAATGTAAAAATGTAACGTAAAAATGGCGTTTTTATTGTTTCATAACTCATTTTTTTGTTTTAAAATATAGAAAAAATTTATTTAATTTTGAACTTCAAGTGTACAATACAACATTTTTAACAAATTATTTAATAAAAGATCAATTGTCTGTGCAATTTGCTAATACATTCTGCAGTTGTGCGCTGTGTGTTTCTAAATTACTAGAACATTTAGTTAATTGTGTGTTTTAGACATGCAAATGCAGAAAAAGACTAATCATGTTGATTTATCGATTTTGTTGCTTTCCATACAAAAACGAAGTCAGCAAAAAGCTGACAAATAGACAATAATTTTACAACACATTAGCAATAGTAAAAAAGCTTCACTAAAACCACCATTAATTTTCGGTTTTAGTTTGCAGTAGAAAGACGCTGTGATTGAGAAGAAAGAGGCTGTAGAGGAAGATGTAGCGGTAATTGATGGTAAAGAGGCGAAACACCGTAATGCTCAGCTCGGATTCGTACTGCCCAGCAGACTGTCAGCCTGAACGGGCGCTTTTCTTTTGAGATTCTTTTTCAGTATTTCCAAAGTTACTGTTTCTGTAGAATTTCGCTTTTCAAAATCCTCACAGTGCTGTACAATTTTCCCAACACAGCTTTTGTTCGGTACGTCAACGTGCAAAGGTACAGCTGATAGGCGAAGATAATCAGTGAAAAGATGAGATAGCCAAAATCAGGATCGACGCTCATGCGACAGGTGTTAACCAGCGTGTCGGCGCCAATGGCAAAGAGGTACACGGCAAAGGGCGGCGAGTTGAGGAGGTGAACAGTGCCATAATTGTCGCCATCTCCTTTACTGAGTGCTTAACTTTTTCAATGAAATGGGCATTTTGATTGTCCGTACCAGCTATCTGCTCAGAAAGCTGACTTAGGTGCTTCAAAGTGCCCAGTTGAGCGTAGCCGGCCACGCAAAATGGCAAAACAATGTAGATAAAGTCAATGAAGAGGGCCGCTTCATAGGAGAACTGTTTCCACTTACTGTCTCCATTGGTAATTATGTCGACAAGTGTCGTGTAAAAGGTGCTGAAGTAGAAAGCCACGAAAGTGATTGCCAGAAAGAAAGCTTGCGCTTTTCCTTTGTGCTGATAGTGCCTGGCAAAGGGAGGGCAGTCAAGAAGCGACAACAGCTTTGGCAGTGCGAAAATGTAGTAAAAGCAGAAAACAGATAGGCCAAGTTGAAGTTGTATTTAATATTGAACTCGAAAAGGATAAATAAAAATGGTTTTGTTGATATGCCTTTTCTAGAGCGAGTTTTGTTAAAGTAGTCTAATAGGAAAAAGTTTTTTGTTTTTATGCAAAAATTTATCATGTTCCAGATGAAAATTATAATGTTAATCAGTGAAAAACTACTTGGAATGAGAATAACACCAAAAATTCTGTGAATAAAAGAATCGGTAAAAAACGTATTGTAAAAATTATTAACATTTTACCTTAAATATATTAAAATGTAACGCAAAAATGCCGTTCTGATTTTTTTGTAACCCATTTTTAATTTAAAAAATTAAATTGTTTAGAAATGAAACTCAATTACAATTTATTTAAATAATTTTTTGACACATTTAATTAAAAAAATTTTGCATTTGTGTGGTTTGTTTTTACTTAATAAATCATTTATGCTAAGTAATATACTAGACAACAAACAAAAAAATAAACATGCTGATTTATTGATTTTTTGTTTGCAATATAAAAACAGTGTAACTCATTACAAAAAAACTTAATGACAATAAAAAATTGTAATTTAAACTGAATAAGTTAAATACAGTTATTTCAAAACTATTTTTATAAATTTTAAAAAGATACGAAACTGGGGCAGTAAAATTTGAGTTGTAAAAACGCTCAAAGTTATTGTTTTTACGACTGACTCGAATAGACTTCACATGATTTAATTTTATCTGAAAGTTTGTTTGTTTTGCAATTGCTTTCAAAACCTGTTGAGTTTTCATAGCCAAACAGGCACTGTACAGCGGGTAAACGGTAGTGCCAAGAACGTACACTAGTGGAAACTCATATCCAATGCTGATCAGGCAAACGGAGAGGACAGTGTCTACTGTGTTGGAGAGAAAAAAGAGCAACAGTGGAAAGGAGTTTAAGCGGTGAAGTTTCGCATTGCCAGCTGCAATCCTTTTCACTTGTTTGCAAATCATTCTAGTGTTCGCCAAATCACCAAAGTAAAGTGCTTGAAAGAGAGATGACACATGCTGATAGGTGGTCCACTGAATGTAATGTGTGATGGCTAGCGGCAGAATAATGACCATGTTGTTGATGTACAACGCAACACAGCTGAGCATAGTGTACGGCGTTAGATAGTCGAATTTAGCAACAAGTAAACTTAGAATTTCTGAGTAGGTTACCAGGAAAAAGGTAGTCAGAATGGTGATTGAAGTGCAAATTACAAATATGATAGTGCGTCGTTTTGTGTTTTCACGTTGGAAACGGGCAGTTGGCTTCAGAACATGATCATCTAAAGTTTGGACTATTTTCCGACCAAACAGCAGATAGTAAACAGTGGCCAGTGCGTATGTAATTGAATAGTTAATCTCATTGTTGTAGTGAAAAAGCAACATCAGCAAAGGTTTGTTTGGAAAATAAGTTTTGGCTTTAGAGTCACTGTGGCTAAATGGGTTTCCCTCCCAAAAGTATTTCCAAACGACCACACTGTTAATCATCAAACACAGAAGCCACTGAAAAACAAAACATATTGAAAAAGGTGCAAAATCAGCTAAAGGAATGCCTAGATAACTGAAAAACAAATTTTTTAATAAACAAATAATAATGGTAATATTTGCTATTTAACGATACCTCAACAAAATTACGAATGGTTGATGAAGCAAAACTTGATTAGTTTTATTCATTTTTTAAAATTTAAACAAAAATCGTACGTTTAAAATCTTAATACACAGTTTTGTTTGCTTTCAATAAAATACTTTTTTGTTTTATAAGTTTGTGTAAATAATTTAACTTCAAATTACATAACTAGATTTAAATACGATTGCGCTAAATCAATTTTTTTAAAACTAATTTTTTAGGTATAGGTTTTTATCTACTTCAAATAATTAAATTTTTTAATTAAAATAAAATTATAAAATATTTAATAAATTGTACAGCAAATACAAAAATTAAACATTTTGATTTATTGATTTTTGGTTTGCAATATAAAAACAGTATAACTCATTACAAAAAAACTTAAAGAAAGTAAAAAACTGTAGTTCAAACTGAATAAATTAAATATTGTTATTTCAAAACTACTTTTGTAAAGTTTAAAAAGATAAGAAACTGGTGCAGTAAAATTTGAGTTGTAAAAACGCTCAAAATTATTATTTTTACGACTGACTCGAATAGATTTCACATGATTTAACTTTATCTGAAATTTTGTTTGTTTTGCAATTTTTTTTAAAATCTGCTGAGTTTTCATAGCCAAACAGGCGCTGTACAAAGGATAAACGGTAGTGCAGAAAATGTACACAAATGGAAACTCATATCCAATGCTGATCAGACAAACGGAGAGGACAATGTCCACTGAGTTTGAGACAAAAAAGAGCAACAGTGGAAAGGAGTTTAAACGGTGAAGTTTTGCATTTCCAATAGCAATCCTTTTCACTTGTTGGCGAATGATCTTAGTGTCGTGAAAATTTCCAAAGTAAAGTGTTTGAAGCAGGGACGACACATGCTGATAAGTGGTCCACTGAATGTAATGTGTGATGGCCAGTGGAAGAGCAATGACCAGGTTGTTGATGTACAGCGCCACAACGCTGAGCATAGTGTACGGCGTTAGATAGTCGAATTTAGCAACGAGTCTTTCTAAAATTGCAGAATATGTTGCCAGGAAAAAAGAAGTCAGAATAGTGATTGAAATGGAAATTAAAGCTATGATAGTGCTTTGTTTTGTGTTTTTACGTCGAAAAAAAGAAGTTGCTTTTAAAACATGATCATCTAATAGTTGGACTATTTTTCGACCAAGCAGCAGATAGTAAACGGTGGTCAGTGCGTATGTGATTGAATAGTTAATTTCATTGTTGTAGTGAAAAAGCAACATAAGCAAAGGTTTGTTTGGAAAATAAGTTTGGGCTTTAGTGTTACTGTGGTATATGGGTTACCTTCCCAAAAGTACTTCCACACGACCAAACTGTTAATCAACAAACAAAGAAGCCACTGAAGAGCAAAACTGATTGAAAAAGGTGCAAAATCAGCTAGAGGAATGCCTAGATAACTGAATAGTAAACTTTTTATTTATAAAAAATGTAAATTTTTGCTTTTTAAAGATACCTCAACAAAATCACAAATGGCTGATGAAGCAAAATTTTATTTTTTGTATTCATTTTTATATTTAAAATTTAAACCAAAAACTGTTAATTTGAAATCATAATTCAATTTTGTTTGTTTTCAATAATGTCCTTTTTTCTCTTTTTGTGTTATTAGTTGTGCAAATAGTTTAACTTTTAATTACATAACTTTATTCAAATACAATTGCGCGCAATCAAAACTTTTTTTTTAAAATTATTGTTACCCCTCAGATTAATTAAATGTTTGTTTTAATCTACTTAAATTAATTACATTTTAATTTGTTTTGTAAAAAGTAAATTTTGCAAACTATGCTGCAAACTGAATACAGATAAATGTCAATGTCATCTTAAAGTCAATGTCATGACAAATAATCAAAAACAATAAAACAACTAGCAAAATACTAAAATTAAACGCCCAAAACAATTAACATTCTAGTTAGTTCAAAATACATTGTCATTCAAACATTTCAATTTCCGCCAATGATAGGTAATTAAAAGCTCTATTTTTTTGCAAAACAACTAAAAATAGTCCCCTTATAACGGAATATTTTTTCACCATTAGAGCTGTCAGATTAGTACCTCCTAATCATTTGCTAGAGCATGCACATTCAAACGCCACTGCTTCGCATTTACGTTGCCTATTTCAAGTAACCACTATTTTTAGCTGATTTGACTTAAAAATACTTAAATTTTTTAATTTACCAACAGCATCATCGGCCTTCCCATTGGCAAACCTTGCAGTCGCCTCACCCTCCTTCGATTCACCCTCACGCACGCCCTCATCGGCTACTTCTCTCTGACCGACGTCTTCCTCTACGAGGTCAAAGTGGAGGTCGTTCAGCGGACCAAGCCGCTCTGCGCCCTCCTCTACGCCTTCAACGCCGCCTCCCACCTGGTCGTCTTCTACTGTACACTGCTCTTCTACCTGCTGTACGGCGCCCGGGTGGTACGGCTGCTCGACTCGCCGCCCCTGCAACAGTACTACGCCTGGCAATTTTCAACGGTCGTTAAAAGTTTTCTCCTCTTTCTCCTGAGCCACCTCCTGGTGGTGGCCATCTTCGGCGTCGCCTTCACCTCCATCATTCGCTGGTACCTGGCGAACAGCGGAGTTCGCTTCTACCTGAACGTCCTGCCCAATCTGGCCGTCGTCTACATCAACTTTAATTACACTTTGCTGCCTTTCTTTACCGCCCACTACCTGCAGTACGGGCTGAGGCAGCGGATGAGAGGGCTTTTGGCTGAAGCTAAACTAAAAAATCCTGTTTTTTCTGCTGAAGAGGCGCTTCAAGGATTGAAAGCGGAAGTGGCCAGCTGTGCCGCCGTCAACCAGAGCTTTGCCTCTCTGCAGGCACTTCCGCTCTGCGTCAGCCTGTTGACGATGACTACCAACTCGTTGGCAGCGGCCAGCCTGCTGGAACTCTATCCCAGCATTTGTTACATTCTCTTCGTGGTCTCCATCAGCGGCTACTTTGTGTACATTGTGGTGTTGAACGTTCAAACGGTTAGAACGTTTCAGAAGCTGGAAAGGGTGGGCTTTGATAAAAGAGACTGCAAAAATGAAGGTGTTGAGGATCAAGAGCAGAAACTGATTGGATCTAATCTTGAAGACAGCAGCTACAGCAGCCTTCAGGTGTCGCTCATCGAGCTGGTGTCCACCTATGGGCATTCCCTGCAGCTGAAAGTGGCCCATTTGGCAGTGCTAGATTACTCCTTTCTGGGCTCATATGCGCTCTTCCTCTGCGGTTATGTGCTTATTCTGGTGCAGACAAGGCGGTTTTAATTTATCATTAAACTGTACCATTTTAATTCAAGGTAAATTAAAGTTTCATTTTGTAAAAATTTTGTTGTAAAAAAATAAAAATAAAAATAAAGCATTTATGTTTGAAAAAACAAGCACTAGCATGTGTAAAATTTGTAATTAATTTATTTTCTTGTTTTCACTGTAATTTATCTGTATGCCTAATGAGTATCGGTAATAAATACCCGCCTGTTTTTTTCCAGGTTGTGTATTTAAGTTACACAAGACTAAGTACACAAGTGCAACATTAGTGTAATTGAATTTGCTTCACGACTTTAGTGTTTGTTTAGTATTTTTAGATCGATTTTTTACCAACTGCAAACACTAAAAACAGTGTAATGAACGGAGAATACATTTTTAAAGCATTTTGAAGTATAAATTACCAAAATGGGCCCTAAATTAAACAATCCACATCTGTTTAAGCTCATCACAACTTTTTTCGGTTACCTTGGGCTACCAACGTTGCTTTTAAAAAGGCCAACTCAAAAACGCAAATTTTCCAGTTCTCAATTAATAACATGGCTGTGGACTGCAGTGTTCAACACTACCATCCTCTATCAGTTCGCCTTTAAGGACCCATTTCTTATCAAGAATGACGAGTGGACGCTAAGTGGAAAACCTTTATCACTACTTCTCTACCACTTCAACGGCGTCATTTTGCATTTTGTCACACACGCTTTTCTACTGCTTTACTACCTCTTCTACGGAAGTGACCTGGTGGATGAGCTAAACAGGTTGCTTCTTTTCTCATCCTCTTCCACTTCAAAATTAACAAGTGAAAAAACAGACCAAAATGAGAAAAGAAATGCATTTCGGCTCTTTCTTGCCTTTCAGCTGCTTGCCAGCGTCACCTTTGTCCTCGGCTACTACGTCATTCTGTTTTCTTACGTTGAAAAGTGTTTCTCTCTCAACGAACAACTGCTCGGCTTTCTCACCACTTACGTCGACTACCTGCACTTTCTGCTTCCACTGCTCACTGCTCACTTGCTCGAATACACAATGTGCCAGCTGATCAGGTCTAATCTAGATAAAGTTTCGTTAGAAAACCAAAATTACGACTTATCAAAGGAGAAAATGCTACCTTTTTCAGCCATTAAAAATCTCTCAGTTCAACACTGCCGTCTACTGAAACTCAATTCGACGCCCCTTTTTGTGGTGGTTGCCTCGAACACCATCGACGCCCTAGTGGTGCTGGCCCTCGCTGAGACGTACATCGACTACAGCTATCTTTTCTACGTGACCACCATTTTTGCCTACCTCTTGGTCAGTGTCTACTACTCGGAGTTGACAGTAAGCCTGTTGGCCACTGCAGCTGGTCAACGGTTGCACCTTTTTAAGGTAGAAAAAGAAGATCATCAATCTCATTTTAAAGATTTTAAGAACACCACTCAAAACAGGCATTTGTTGTACATGGAAAGCTTTTCAGTGTACAAAAGCTACTTTAGACTTAAAATTTTTAACCTCTGTTCGTTGACTTACTCATGGATGCTGCAGTTGATGCTCTTTATTCTCAACTACACAGTGCTCATTAGGCAAACAAAGACATAATGAAAGTTGTGTGAACTATCAAATGTTTGTTTAGCTTTTGCTAATTAAAAACCGGAAATTAGTGTTTTCCGTTAAGTTGATGTAAACATGTATTTTTGAGTGCAAAAATTTTCATTTTTAAAAAATTTAAAAAAATATATATTGTACGATTTCCTTTAAGTCTTTCATAGTGTAAATACCCGCCTGTTTTTGCAAGCTTTGTACTTAAGTTTTTGCTGTTACAGCATTAAGTACACAAGCGCAACATTAGTGTAATTAAATTTGTTTTAAAACTTTTGTGTTTGCTTAGCATTTGTAGAACGATTTTTTACAAACTGCAACCTAAAAACAGTGTAGTGAATGCAGAATGCATTTAAAAAATATTTTAAAATAAAATTCACCAAAATGAGCTTGAAAATAAACAATCCACATCTGCTTAAGCTCATCACGACTTTTTTCGGTCTCCTTGGTTTGCCAACATTGCTTTTAAAAAGCCCTCCTCAAAAAAGCAGTTTTTCAACTTCAAAACTATATTCACTGATAACATGGTTGTGGACTGCAGTGTTCAACATTACCATCCTCTATCAATTTGCCTTTAAGGACCCATTTCTTATCAAGAAGAACGGGGGAACGGTTAACGGGAAACCCTTATCACTACTTCTGTACCACTTCAGTGGCGCCATTTTGCATTTTGTCACGCATGCTTTTCTACTGTTTTACTACCTCTTCTACGGAAATGAACTTGCTGAAGAGCTGAACAAGTTGCTTCTTTTGTCCTTCTCAGATGAAATAGTACTGTTAACAACTGAAAAAGCTGGCCAAAATCAGAAGAAAAATGCATTTTGGTGCTTCCTCTTCTTTCAACTTTTTGCCGGCGTCACTTTTGTCCTTTGCTACTACGATGTTCTGTCTACTTACGTTCAAAAATGTTTCGACTTCAAGGAACAAATGCTCGGTTTTCTCACCATGTACACCGATTACATGTACTTTCTGCTTCCACTGCTCACTGCTCACTTGCTAGAGTACACATTGCACCAGATGATCCGATCTACGCTAAACGAGTTTTTTGTGCAAAACCAAAATTGCCATTTTGGATCAGAAGAAAGAATGAATCCACCTCTTTCAGTCATTAAAAACCTCGGAGCTCGCCACTGCCGCCTACTGAAGCTCAATTCGACGCCCCTCTTTGTGGTGGTTGCCTCCAATACCATCGACGCCCTGGTGGTGCTGGCCCTCGCTGAGACGTACATCAACTACAGCTATCTCTTTCACGTGATCACCATCTTTGCCTACCTCTTTGTCGGTGTCTACTACTCGGAAAAAACCATCAGTCTGCTGTCTGGTGCAGGTCAAAGGCTGCACATTTGTAAGATAGAACAAGAAGAAGCCTTATCTCAGTTTAAAGTTCTATTCAGCAGGCCAAAAGCATTCAAAAGCATTCAAAACAGGCATTTGTTTTACATAGAAAGCCTTGCAGTGTACAAGAGCTACTTTGGATTAAAAGTTTTCAATCTGTTTTCGCTGTCGTACTTGTGGATGCTGCAGTTGATGCTCTTTATTCTCAACTACACCGTGCTCATTAGGCAAACAAAGACATAGTGAACTTAGTGTAGACTATTCGATGTTTGTTAAAGCCTTTGCTAATTAAAAACCGGAAATTAGTGTTTTCTTTTTGAATAACGATGTAAACATGTTTGTTTTGGCATGCAAAAAACTTTAATTTTTGTACTTTTGTTTTCTGCTGTTGTTGTTTTTGTTCAATAAAATGGCATCACTGTTGCAAATGTTTTTCTGCTTTTATGGGTAAAGAAAATGTAATCATTTTTAATTCAAAATGCAAATAAAGCTTTTTTAAAATAGAAATCTAGGAATCACTTTTTGGTATCCAAGTACCAGAGCATTACCACGGCGGCAAAACCGCCTGCTGATTTGTGTTCAGTTTTTTTGGAACCTTCTACTGAACACCTTTGTACTGTACCGCTTCTTCCTCTGCGATCCCTACCAGAAACAGGGAACGCTTTTGCTGGAAAAACCTCTCGCCGCCCTGTTGTATCACTTTAACAGTCAGCTGCTGCACGCACTCGTCCACACACTGTACATTGTTTATTTTTACCTCTTTGGCCCTCGATTTAGGCGTCTTCTCGAGAAACTGGAGTTTGATGAAACAGAATCTCAAAAAGCTCAAAAACAACAGCAGAAGCTCATCTTCCTAACCGTTTTCACCGCCATCCACCTCATTATCGTCGCCTCTTTGCACTTTTTACTGAATTTTTACCTCAAAAACAGTGCCATTTCGCCGCTGGAAACCGTCCTCAACTTGGGCGCCGCCTACGTGGACGCTCTTTATTGTTTTTTGCCGTTGCTGTGCTGCCACTTTATTGAGTGGGCTGTTCAACAGAAAGTAAAAAAGATTTTAGCTTTACTTAAATGCATAAAAAGTTGTCACCAAACATTGTCCAAAACAAAAACAGAAACAACAGAGCAGCAAATCACTTTAAAACTTGCATTGAATCGTTTAAGAGAGGTGGCCACTCAAAAGGACGCCCTCACCTCGCTTACCTCCTTTTTCGTCTTTCTTTACATTCTCTTGAGCACCATTGACGTCCTCGTCTATCTGTGTCTAGTTCAAGACGACTTCTCAATCAGTTACTTTTTCTTCGTTTTCATCATTTTTGCCTACCTCGTGTACATTGTACGACTTAATCAGCAGACGCTGGCGCTGTTGGAAGGCGCCCTTTCTTTGCCTACCGTACACCGTTGTACAAACTGTACAAATGAAAACTTTTTGCCCTTTTTATTACCGTTCTTCTTTTGTGGCAAAGTTTACAGGCAGTACTTTGCGTTTCGCGTCTACAACTTGTTTGGCAATATTGACTATGCCTTTCTCCTTCGACTGGTCCTCTTTACTCTTGCCTACTTTGTCTTCTTACTGCAAACAAAAACACTTTAACACAACAAAAAATAATGACAAAATAGTAGCATTAAAAGCAAACAAACAACGTGTACAATTGAATATTGAATACATATAAAATTTTATCAAAAATTTTTATATTATAAAAAACTACTTATTTTGCAAGCATTTTAGTCACTGATAAAGATTTCAATAAAGGTTTTTTTTCAAAATGAACCTCAAAATAAAATCCCACAATCACTACAAAATCCAAACGCCACTCCTTCAAATGCTGGTCAACTATTACAAGTAAAAAAAATGGTAAACATTTTTCAACAATAAAAACGCTAAAATGAGTTTTTTTGCAGATATCAAGGCCTTCAACTGCAGCTCTATGATAGCAGTCATTCACTGCTCTTTAACCTTCTTTCCTCTACCTGGGCCCTCTCACTGAGCCTTCTGTACCTGTACATCAACAGCTTCCCGCAGTCGTACCTCGTCAACTCCTACACTGGAACGCACGCTCCGCTGACAAACAAACCGCTGGTCAACCTGCTCGATCACTACAACATCGACATTAGCTACCCACTCTCCGGAACGCTGGCCCTCTTCTACTATCACCTCTTTGGGGAGGGGATAGTGAGGAGCCTAGATGAGGTGGCACTTTGTCGACAATCAAGAAAGGGACCAAAATTCGATCAAACAGTCAAAAACAAATGCTGTGTACGACAGCAGTTCACCCTCTGTCTGCTCTTTCACCTGCTGCTCAGCGCCTGCTGCTATGGCACCTTCGCCGAGTTTATTCTTTCGGTAAAGGGCGGGCTGGCGCTTAAGAAGGCCTTCTCTCTGCTGTACTACTACCTACTGTTCAATAACATCGTCCTGGCGATGTTCATCGCCCACTACCTTCACTACGGTACCTCTGTCAGCTGAGAGAAATTGTGGCGGCTAATCAGAGTGTTCGTGATGAGGATGCTGCTGTTGATAATATCAAGCCCTTGATCATTCCCTTCTCTCAGGCAGTCAGACAGCTGCGAGCTCTTTCCGCTGCCAACAGGGCCGTTCGCCAACTGTACTCCTTTCCCCTCGTCTGCACCTACCTGGTGGCCAACCTCGTGGACGTCATCATCTGCCTCATCTTCGTCGGCCTGAACCTCGACCTGGGCAACCTCCTCTACATTGGCACCTTCTTCCTCTACCAGTTCTACCTCGCCTACCTGAACAGTCGCATTGAGGCCATTTTAGGAGAGCTGAGCAGGCAGTACTCAAGAAGTGCCTGGGAACGGCGAGGTGAGGCTGAAAGTCGATCGGTGATCTGCTGCAGTGCCGAACTCCGCTCCGTGTACGGCCACTTCCTGCAGGTGCGCATCTTCAGCCTGGTCACCATTGACTACGGTTTTGTCTTTCAGATGGCCTTCTTTGCGCTCTTCTACTCGCTGCTCATTTCGCAAACTAATCAGCTGTAATTGACAGTGAAAAGGGAGTGTTTATATTTTTATATTTCTATTTAATGTTGCCTCTCTACCAATCAATCAATTAATGAATCGATATCAGGGTTTTCTCCACTTGATTAATTTACCTGAATAAAAAAATCGTATTTTGTGACTACGAAATTGGGCTTTTTTTGCTACACAAAAATAAACATGACATTTAATTCATTTTATTTGCGCTTTAAAGCATTTTTATGCTTAAAAACTGATGAAATGAGCAGCAGTCAAATTGAAACACCCTTTTTGCGGCTGTTTGCTCACTTTTACCGGTACTAAATCTGACCTTTAAGGCCATACTCGATTTACTGAAAAGTTTGCTTTTCTGCGCCGTTCACAAACAGCTGTATCTATGTGTTTCAATGGGAGATGTTGTGATTCTCTTGGTACATTTATCTCAAGAGCTACACATCAGATTCAGGTGAAGTAAAAAGCAAAAATGAAGTTAAAAACTTAATTTAACTTTTGTTGGTTAAATATTTTGATAATATGTGATAAGAATATACAAAACAGTTGTTGAAATGTTTTGTTTTTTCATTCAAATGATTCTAACCAATTTCAATTCAAATATTTAACCAAAAAAATTAGATTAAATCTTTAATTTTCATTTTGCTTTTTACATTATCTTAATCTGTTATGTAGTTCTTAAGATCATTGTACCAAAAGAATCATATCAAGCCCCATTGAAACGCATGCTTTGTGGTCGGCGCAGGAAAGCCCACTTTTCAGTAAATCGAGTACGGCCTTAACTGTAAAATTTTTTGTTTAAAGGTTTTACCGTTTTCAGATACCAAGGCCTTGAAGGTCTTCGAGAGTGGCTCACCACTCTTCGACCTACTACCACTTCCACCTTGAATCTGGCTGTCAGCGCCGCCTTTCTCTACATCAACATCTACCCTCGAAGGTTCCTCGTGGAGGCGTTCACCAGCGGCGAAGCTAGTCGAAAAAAGCCGCTCGTTCAGCTGCTCGATCAGTACATCGTCCACTTCAGCTACCCCTTTTCAGGAACAGTTGCTGTTTTCTACTACCAATTTTATGGGAAAAGTATTTGGAACTGTTTGGACGGCAAAGTCCTGCGACCTGCCTACAGCGGTCCCCGAGTAAGGCGGCAATTTGTGCTCAGTTTATCAGCCTACATTCTCAGCTTTGCCTGCTGCTACGCCGACTTTCTCCTGATCGCCTATCAAAAGGAGAGTGTGACGCTGCTTATCAAGCTCCTCTCTACCGCTTACTACTACCTCCTCTTCAACAGCCTTTATTTGGGGCTGCTCATCGCCCACTACCTGCACTACGGAGTTTACTTCCGGTTGAGGAGAGTAGTGGTAGTACTAAGGAAAAATAGTTCTGAAGTACTTCCTCAACCTCGGCAAAACTCCCAAATCTCAGAACTTTCCCTGTCCAGTCCTGAGGAGGCGGTTAAGCTAGTGCAAGCTCTGGCAGCAGCCAGCAACATTGGCAGCCGCATGTACTCACTGCCGATTTGCGTCTTTCTCCTTGCCACGCTGACTGATGTGGTCGTCTGCCTGACGACGGTCAGCCTGGAGTTCAGCCTCAGCCTGTGCCTCTATATTGGCATCACCTTCTCCTACCTGGCCTACCTGGCCTATCTCAATCAACAGATAAGATCCTGCCTGAAGGTGATTTCAAAGGTGTACGGTAAAAATGAGCAGGTGAACTTGGGTGCTGCTGATGCTGCTGATGATGATAATGAGCAGCAGCAGCAGCAAACGGTAAATCATTGGATTGTGGCCGCCAGTGAGCTGGAGTCCGTCTACGAAGACCGACTAGGTGTCAACATATTCAGGCTCTTCACCCTGGACTACCGCTTTGTCTGCCAGTTCACACTGTTTGTAGTCAACTTCTCTATTTTAATAGCGCAAACCAATCAACTGTGAGCCGGATGTTTTTGTGTAAAAGTTATACTTTTCATAGAAAAAATTTTCACAATAAAAAACTCTTTGATGTTATTTTCATTCTCATGCCTAAAACTAGTCATTTTTTTTGCTGTGACTTCATCTTCTGCTGGTGCACCCTCTCTGCCTGCTTCGCCAGCTCTGCCCTCGCGTCAGCGCTCAGGCTGGAGAAAGTTCGTAGAAGACGCCCTCCCCGCCTGAATCAGCGCATGGGGCGTGTCAAACTGCACCAGACGACCCTGGTCGAGGACCATCACCCGGTCGTAGTCGATGATGGTGTTGATGCGGTGGGCAATGGTCAGCAGAGTGGTGGCAGTAGAATGGTTCTTTGAAGAATCACCAGAATCGCCCCCAGAATCGCATGCCACCGAATCCATTGCCCGAATGGCCGCCTGAATGAGCGCATCAGTGCGCGGGTCGCAGCTCGAGGTGGCCTCGTCGAGGACCAGAATTCGATTCCGCCGAAGCAGCGCCCGGCCCAGGCAGAGCAGCTGCTTCTGGCCGACGCTGAACTCGCCCTCCAGAAGGGGATTCGCCTCCAGGCTTTCAATTCCTCCATTGACCTTTCCCCTCAGCTGAATCGTCTCCAGAATCGTCCACAACTGGGCGTCACTGTGCTCCCCGAAGGGGTCGAGGTTCCGCCGAAGTGAGCCGCTGAAGAGGACCGGCTCCTGGGGAATGATCGACAGGGCGCGACCTCGAAGGTGCCGAAGACTGACAGCGGCCGTGTCCACGCCGTCCACCAGGACGCGGCCCGTGGTTAGCGGCGCCAGGCGGTAGAGGGCGCTGATCAGCGAGCTCTTTCCGGCGCCGGTCCGCCCGACGATGCCCACCTTCTCGCCGCTCCGGACGGTGAAGCTGAGGTTCCGGAGGACCGGGGTGTCCTCTTCTTCACCCTCATCTTGATGGGTTTTGCCCGAATTTCGGTAGGAAAGCGAGACGTTCTCAAAGACAATCTCTCCCCTTGATGGCCAGCTATCTTCCGGTTCAATGGTGCCCCGTTCAAGTTGTGGCTCCTTTTCAAGTTGGCCGAATTCGGCAATTCGCTCCACCGAGGTCATGTGCGTCTCCACCTCGGTGTACATTCGTATGCCTTGATAAAAATGAAAAGCAAAAAGTGTCAGAAAGCTTTCAAGCATTTAAAGTTGACAATAAATTAAGTGTTTATTACCATAGTTTAAAGATGTTCGTCAGCTGCAGACTCTGCGAGATGGTCAGGCCGATGATGGCGCCCGAGTAGTCGGTCAGCTTCAGGTTGAGCACCAGAATGAGCGTGTACACGTACACCACGCAAATCGCCTCCAGGAAGATGCCGTACATTCGCGAGGCGCTGATGAAGGTAAAGTAGGTGGCCGTATGGCGATCCTGGACCGCGGCAAAGCGCTCAACAAAAAGGCCCTCCTTTCGGTACGACCGAATCGTCGCCAGGCCGTTCAGCGTCGAGGCCATCTGACTGAAGAGCGGACTTCGAGCCACCGCCTCCAGGTGCTTCAACTTCCGGGCCGTGTCCACGTAGAAGCGGTTCGCAAAGTAGATGAGCACCATCAGCCCCAGAAAGGGAAAGACCACCACGTAGTTGAGGATGCTGATCAGCAGGAAGACGGCCGCCGAGTTGCCCAGAATGGTCAGGCGCTGTAAGCGGTCGGCGGGAGGACGTCATCGACGATCCCAGGTCGCGACTGACCCGATTGAGGATGACGCCAATTGGCGTTCGGTCGAAGAAGAAATGGGCGCCTGCATCAGACTGGAGAAGATCCGGTTGAAGAGCGCCACCGAGGAGCGGCTGCAGATGACGAAGTAGGAGACGGTTCGGAGGATGGAGAAGGCGAAGAGGGCGGCTACCAGGGCGCTGTAGATGAGGATGTTGCCGTGGTCGGTCGGGCGACCAGAGGACTTCCGGTGAAGTTGAACTGCGGATCGGCGGCTTGGATGGCCGATTTTTCCTATCAAGAAAAGAGATGATATGATAACTAGTACTAGTTAGCTAACTTATCAACAAGCACTTATCAGCACTACTACTACCTTAAAGTCAGTCCACTCCGAGAGCCAGTAGTCGGAGCCGGTGAAGAGCAGTTGCGTGGTCAGATTGACCAGCACAAAGGCAATGAAGCAGAGCAAACTAGTGCCGGCGTTCACGTAGAGCCAGTACGTCTTTAGTTTATTTTGGCTCAGTGCCGAGGACTCTTCCTGCTGCTGCTGCTTTCTGGCCTCTTTATTTGTCTTTTCAGTGTTTTCCGTTGATGAATTAAGCCGACTGAATTGTTGTTGGGGTGAGGTGTTCATGTATTCAAGAATGCTCGTCTGGTCGTAGTTGTCGCTCACCTCAGAGAGAAACGATGTAGATCGACTGTTGCGATAAAGCTCGGCAGCCGAGGAGGAGCCGTTTGAATCAGTTCGAGACAGCTGGTTGCGACGGGCAACTTCCGGTGAGGCGCGGGAGGAGGAGGAGGAAGTCGGTGCCTGTTCTGAAACAGTTTCTGAACAGCAGCAGAAGTTGCTGCCTTCCCTCGGAGTACTTGTACAGGTCAATGCCTCGGTTCAGCAGTTGAAGGTAGGAGCCGGCCGCAAGCAGGGAGCCGCCCTCCTTCTTCAGCACCACAATCTGGTCGGCCTGTTTGACGAACTGCAACTGGTGGGTGACGAGAAGGACCACCTTGCCCCGCTCCCTCAGCCAGCCCTTGATGCACCGCTCGAAGATGTGCCGCGCCACGGTGGCGTCCACCGCCGAAAGGGGGTCATCCAGCAGGTAGATGTCCGCGTCGAGGTACAGCGCCCGAGCGAGGCTGATCCGAGCTCGCTGTCCCCCACTCAGTGAAAGGCCCCGCTCCTCGACGGTGGTCAGGTCGCCCTGGCCTCCGCCGCCTAGCTGCGCAAAGTCGGCCTTCAGCGCGGCCAGGCGGACCACCGAGCGGTAGCGCTCCGCCTCGAAGGGCCGTCCAAAGAGGATGTTCTCGCGGACGGTGCCCCCGAAGATCCACGCCTCCTGGGAGGAGTAGGCGATGGTGGGCGGTGGGGAACCGGAAGTAGAACTTCCACGTACGGTCACTCCAGAGCAGGGCAGCTCGCCGAGGACCGACAGCAGGAGCGAGGTCTTCCCGAGCCCACCGAGCCGATGATGGCGGTCAGCTGGCCCGCCTGGACGGCGAAGCTGATGTCCGTGAGGATGGGCACGCCCCCTCGGAGATCACCTGAAGGCGGTCAAAGACGACGGAAGGCGGCTGAGAGTGGCTGCTGCTAATAAAAGCGGGTGAAACGTCTTCGACTGAAGTCGTACTGAGATTTTGATCTTTTTCGGTATTTCAGTGGCCACAATTGTGCTGTTTTTGTCGTTGTTGGCACTGTTATTGATCTCCTCTTCAAGGAGAAAATTTCTAAAAAAAAAACTAAATTAAAAATTTGTTTTGAATCTTAAAAGAAGTAGTGTACCTCAATCCGCTTGACTGAAATGTACAGCTCGACGCAGTGGGAGATGGCCGACGGAAAGAGGTAGGTGATGATCTCCTGAAGGTGGCCAGCAGTGAGAGCGTCACAAAAACGACCTCAGCGCTCAGCTTCCGGTCGTCGAGAAGGTAGAGGAGGATGCAAGCGAAGGCGATGATCTTCGGGCGACAAAGTTCAGCGCCAGATTAAGTGCTCGCAGTATCATCGCCTGGCGAATCTTGCTGATCTCCAGCTGGCGAGCCCGGTGCACCAGCCGGGCAAAGGACTGCTCCCAAAAGTACATCTAAATAGGAAAACAAAAAGAGGGAAAAACTTGATAAGTTATCACACTTTTAAACTTGGTTTCAATTTTCATTTACCCACCTTTATCACCCTCATGCCGGCGTATCTCCGCCAGCAGCCTCGTCGATCGTCGGTAAGGGCCGAGGCGGCTCGAAAAGTAAGAACATTTGGGCCCCTCCCGTTGCAGGGGAATGTACACCAGAACCGTCCCCGGGCGGCAAAGGGACCTCCCCCGGTAGGTGTACAGCGCCAGATGCCCACTACCGTTTCAATTGGGGCAAGTAAAGTAACCCGGCGTAGATGTACCCAGTCAAAGGGTTGGCGTCATTCGAAATAGATTGGCACCTGGCCCGGGGGTGATCCGCTGAGGGCGCTGTTTGGGACCTTGAGGGCTTTTTGATAAGGGGAGAGAAGGAAAAAAGAAAAAATGATATAAGAGTTTTCAACAAAAGAACGAAAGTTTTCTTTCTCTTCTACCTCGTAAATCAGCCGCGCACCCCCACCGACAGTGCATTCCATAGCGGGACTCGGCCATGAACACCGGATGGGAGATGCAGAAGTTGAGGAAGATCATCAACCCCAAAAGGCTGTTCAGAAGACATTCTCACGAGCTCGCTTGAACCAGCGGTTGATAAGATCAGAGTTGTTTTGTTTTTTTGTAAAGTCGCCTTCAGGAATCTGAAGGAGCGTTGCATTAGCTCCCTGATGCCGATCTTTTTTCCCTTTTATAGAAAAGGTTGGCAAAGTAGATGATGCGACCCAGGAAAATGGGGATTTCCATTCGCAACACACCAAAGGGAGAAAGTTTTGAAGTTTTGCCAAGGTACTGCAGGCCCCAAGGTGCGAAGTGGCGAGCAAAAGGGTGGGAGGTTTTTTCTAGAGTTTTGCAGCTTTCGAAGTCCCTTTCTCCCGTTTCGCAAATTTTAATAAAAAAGAATTAAAGATTGATCAAAAAGGTAACCGAAAATTTACCCGGGTTTAAACGATACCGAGGCGTGCAGCGGTTTTTTCGATTTACCGCTCCAAGGAACTGAGGCCAAAATCAGTTCGTCGTAGTGCCGGTAGAGAAAGGGGCAAATTACAGGCAGTACAGCTTGCTCGGCGTTTGCCCGGTCGTACAGACTTTCCGAAATGTTGTGGTGGGTTCAGCAAATGGTTTTCCGCCACTTTTACAAGGTGTTTTTCGCTGCCTGCTGACGACGACGCGATGATGATGAGATGGCGATTTTAGTGAGAATAGGTTTCTTTTTGGAAAAAAACGTTTTGAAAAACAAAATAAAAGATTTTGAGGATGGACGGAGAAAGAAAAAAAGAAAAGAACGTTTGACGACTTTGTTATGCAACAAAACAAAACACAGAGCGACAGCGGCAACAAAGACGGCGCAGTTGTTTTTTTAGGCAGCTGATCAACGACAACGGCTTTCTACTGTGAAAAAGGGAAAGCAAACTTTGTTGACTCTGTTGGAGAAAAAAAACAATAGAAGACAGACACGGCAGGCAAAATGTTTGTGCCAAACTCAGCAGCAGTGCCCCGAGACCCTTACAGTTTTCACTACAGCAGCTGTGCAAATTTTGATAAGACCGCAAAGGCTTTTTCCCACGCTATCAGGTCAGTTAATCTCATTATCATCTTTTCATTTTTCGCAATGACAATAAAAACGGCAATTGCCAAAAAGCCCGGCAAAGCTGCCAGCGAGTTTGTGCCAGAGCAAATTTAGGCGGGGCGCTTAGTGCCCTTACATCGTAAGTGTTTTCGCTTTTTTGAGCCCGCCAACAAACTAAAATTGCATCAAAAATGGTCAGCCAGAGGGACTAAGGGATGATTTTGCATTGCAGTAGCAAATTTTCAGTCATTTAAAACAATCCAATTGCAAAGCTACAAACTTGTCTCTTTTAAGTGGTTGCGACAAATTTGTGCAAATTAGCGACTCGAGTGTAGGGCTTTTTTTTTGTTTTTTATTGTAAATTAGTCTATCAGTTGCTAAAACTGGGCCCCGACTGTTTTTTCTCATGAGTAGTATTTTTTTCCCGGTTTTTCTTTTTTTTCACGCTTTACTTATTTACCTTTTCTTTTTGGCATTTTACCTCGTGTTGACAGAAAAGGGCAATGCGCAAAAGGAGCAAAAACGGTGAGAAAAATTTGGGTTGTTGTAGAAAAGAAAAAGGAAACACGGTTAAAATTAGTAGTGCGGCTTTTTTTTAAAATTTTTTTTACAAAAATTTTTAAATTTAAATAAAAAACAATACATTTCACTTAAAGGTACATGTTTATGTGGCTGTGATTTTTTTAAAAATAAAAGGACAACAGAAACAAAAGCAGTTGCAAACGTACATTTTTGCTGATTACATCAGTTAATTTTATTGGAATGTGCACATTTTTAAAGCAAATGCAAAAATTTAAAAAAAACAACATTTAGACAAAGACACTTTGGACAATGTTAAATTTAAATAATAGCAATTTAAATGATAGCAAAACAAAAAGACAACAAAAATTTTTATACTATTAGATCCCCACTAGAGGCAAAACTTTTATATAAAGGCAACGGAAACAAAGCAAGCAATTTTTTTTGTTTTCAAAGTTCAAAAATCAAAATAAAAGCGTAGATCATGCAGTTCATTGAGGTAAAAATAAGGGTTTTTTTTAAATGTCAGTTGAAAAATAAATGAAATGTAATGGAAGTTGCAATCAGAGAAAAAACAGCAATAATAGTATAAAAATCTGAAAAAGTTTATAAACTGAAATATATTTTATTTTAAAAAGTGCCCCTAAACCCAACTTTTTCAGTTTTATACTTTTTTTGCATTTTGTTTTTGTAGTCATCTCATCAAAAACAACTTTTTTAGCTTTGCTCGCTCCAGCGCGTCTCATTTATTTTTTTTGGGCAGTCAGGAGCGCGTGACCCGAGCCCGCAGACGGCTTTTCGTGATGACCTTCGAAGGAGGGCCCCAACTACCCGCTCGGACTCAGCCCCTTCCCTTAGAGTCGTCTCCATCGGGGCACGGAGGGTGTGGTGAGAGAAGAAGGATGATTCGAATAATAGGTATTCCATGGGAGAGAGTTCCAGAGAGTTTGCAACACTAAAAAGGGGCCCTTAAAAAAAAAAACAGTGGAGTTTTTTTTCGCGTACCCAGGGAGAGGCGTCACTGTGAAGCCGGGAAAAAGTGTTCTGAAGAAAGGGAAACCAAAAAGTGAGTGTGGATAATAAAAAAACAGAAAATGATACTTAAAAAGGGAGCTTTTTTGAATCCAATAAGTTCAGCCACTACCTTGAAGAGCGGCAGTACCTCCCATTGACCATCCCGATGACTTACTTGGCGGTTTCAATCTAAACCAGTTATTTATCCTCTGGAGACGATACCAACCTTTTAAATGTTCAATCAAGAAACTGTAAAGCCCTTTTACAAAATTTTTTTATTTTTATGAAAGTAAAGTTTGAAAACAAATAAAAAAATAAAAAAGCGTTTTGAAGTGAAAAGAGGCGATAAACATCGCAATGTGACTTGTTGTCAGCTGCATAATGTTATTTTATTGTAAAAAAAAGCTCCCTTGAGGGTTTTTTAAAAAAGAAAAAGGGTTTTTCTTTTGAAATGGTAAAAAAGATTAGAATAATAGCAGAGAATTTTGGAAAAAAACAATGAGAATAACAATGATGATGATGAGATGTGAGACTGATTTTTTGGGGTAACTTGTGAACAGTCACGTCACTGACGGTTGCGGGGAGGAGAATTAGGAGGAGGATGAACATGGCGAAGATGGTACTGGAAACCATCTTTGCGGGGAATGCACATTGCGACCCTACATCGAAATGGGCCCCCGTGGTGGAGTTTTTAAAATTTAACTTTTAAGGTTACCCTTTGGGGCTGTGCACGGGCACTGGTCACACTGAAACGGTCGTTCGCCCCCGGGTTTTTGCGAAGGGGATTGTCGGTACCCTGTGGGCGAAACGTTTCGACACCGTTTTCACCGGAAGGCCGCTCACCTGGTGAGTTCCACTAACGACTAGGCAACTCCGGTGGCGAAGGTTTTGACGTGGACACTGGTACGGCCGCCGCCGGATGAAGCGAGTGGGATTTTTAGGTGACCTTTTTGCTGAATCGTTTTTCGCACCCCTCACACACATATGCCCTCAGGGTGTGGTTTTAGCGTGATACCATAAGTGACCCCCTTGTTTGAATGTTTGGAGCAGACGTACATTGGTACGGTCGCGCCCGCGTCGGTCCCTAAACCCCCGGGACTGCCCCGGACAGCAGCAGCAGCATTTTAGGGGGGTTTTGCCAGGAACAGCAGCAGCAGCAGGGGCAGCAGATCAGCTCATTGTTCCCGCGTACCGCATTTATTGCGTTTCGCCCTGCCACTTTACGATAAAAAAAAATTTGTTAGGTTTTCTGTTTAAAAAAATTTTTTGAAAGAAAAATTACCCGGGTTTAGTTGCCGGGATTCCCCAAATTGTTATTGTTGGTGGGGGGGGTGGGGGTGACGAAGAGGAGGGGGGGAGAAGGATACGGGCAAAGGCGTTTAGGTGTGGTTGGGAGAAAATGCCTTAAATGCGTTTTCGAGCCTTCACCCCCCTCCCGTCTTTTTCTTTTCTTATCCTCCGGGTTCCAGGATGAACGACTGGGATGGCGCGGGTTGCATCCCCATCTCCGGAGGCCAAATCAAGGTTCCCCCATGTCACTGTTCCCTCTGTGCCTTTTTGGGAAAGTTTCAACTCGGCGACTATGTTTGGGGCGAGAATGGGTGCTAATGAGAAAGTGACTTAGAAAAATACGAGCAGAAGTTCGGTGCGTGGTCACAGGCCTAACTAACAGCAATACAGGACCGTGAAGGAAGTTCCCCCCGAAATTTAGTCGATTAACGGTTTAGCTTTTGCACTAAAAAAAAAAACAACTGCCCGAGAGGTAAAGGGAGCAGATTGGGAAGGGTTTTGGGTTGTATGGTGATGGTGATTTCAGATGAACGGTATTTGGTGGTTGGGATTGCGGGTTCAACTGGGCGAGTTAAAAAAGGGCCGGGCGGCTTCGGGCGCCCGGTCAAAAAATTTTAGAAATATTTTACTCTTTCGTAGCGCTCTCCAATAAAAACCAAAAAACCCTTTTTTAGGATAATTTCAAAATTTTAATATTCAAAAAAAAATTTAAAACAACCCGTACATTTGAGCGTTTCCTCAAAAAAAACACTGAGTAATACAAGAAAACATTCAATGCGTGGGTTTCAATTGAACTTTCGAAAAAAAGGGTACACTGGTTTATCTGGTCTTGGTTTTTTGATTTACTTTCTAAAAACTCCCAAAACATTTAATTTTTTTTATTTGCGAGTTCTCTCAAAACGCCCACGGGAAAGGGGGCCGCTTTTCAAGCTTGGGTTCTTGGCTTGCTTATCGCAAAATGGGCAAACCCAAATGGCGGGCCCGCAGTGTCTGTCGGTCTCCCCGCCAGGGGAATAAATTGCCGCAATCTCCCTCCCCTTTGCTCGTTCACTAATGTGCGGAGGCCGTTTTTTAAAACAGTGTCAGCTGCACACTTACAAAAATTTGCCTTTCATTAAGCATTTGAGCAAGCTGAGCATGGCAGAGCATCGATGCTCTGCCATACTGCTGCGGCAGATAACAAACGGATAGACAGACACAGACAGGCAGAAAGTTAGTGCCAAACATCAGCAGCAGTGCCCCGAATGACCATTACAGTTTTCACTGCAGCAGCTGCTGATAAGACCGCTAAAGTGGCTATTTTAACCAGCTGCTATCAGGCATCAGTTTCATTCATCATTTATCATAATTCATCATCACATCATCATCATCATCATCATCTTTATCATTTTCAGCAATAATAAAAAAAAACGGGAATTGTACTAAAAAGCCACAGCAAAGCTGCCAGCGAGTTTAGGGCCATTGCATGGTAAGTGTTTTCGTTTTTATTGCACCTGCCAAAAAACTAAATTGCAAGAAAAAAATGGTCAGCCATAAGGTGACTAATGGGATGACTTTTCATTGTCAGTAACAAATTATCGTATTTAATCAATCTAATCTCCTTAGGCTACAAACTTGCATCGTTTGGAGTGGTCTGTCAAACGTTGTCTGTTGACAAGTTTAGTGCTAGAACGAGCGACTTAAGTGCAGGGTTTCTCTTTTAGTTTGCTATCGTAAATTGGTGGTTTTTTAGTTGCTAAAGTTGGTCATCGACGTTTTTTCTATTGAGTTGTATTTTTGTCCGAGTTTTACTTTTTTTACACGCTTTCACTTTTATTTACCTTTCTTTATTTGGGATTGTCACTTTCGTGTTGACAGAAGAGGTGCAATGCGCAAAAGAAGCCAAAAAACGGTGAGAAAAGTTTGGGGTTGTAGTAGGGGGGAAAAGAACTAAAAAAACACAAGTCAAAATTAGTGCTGGCAGTTTTTTTATTTAATTTTTGACGATATTAAGATTAACTAAAAATCAATACATGCACTTAAAAGCGTACATGTTTTTTATGTTGCTGATGACTTATTTTGAGGTTAGAACTAACACTGAGATTACAGCAGTGCTGTTACACAACTGGCAAACAGTTTTTTTTTTGATTACACTCAGTTAGTTGATTAAAACATAGTGCACAGTTTAAGTGGACAGATGCAAAATTTAACCAAAGCAACATTCTCACAAATGAAATTTTGGACAATGTTAAATTCAAATAAATGATAGCAAAACAAAACTGATGAAATGACAACAAAAATTGTAGTTTTGTATCCTCACTAGAGTGCAAACACTTTTATACTAATGGTAACAAAAATGAGACGATTTGTTTACGTTTTAATACGTTTAAAACTCAAATATAAAGCGTAAGATCATGCAGCTCATTGAGTGTAAAAGTAAGGTTTTTCCTAAAGGGCATTGAAAACTGAATGAAATGTTGGAAGTTGCAGTCAGTGAACACAGCAACAGTAGTAACAATACTGAAAACCGTTGACTAAACTGAACTCATTTTTATTTGAACAAGTGCCTCTAACTACCACAAATTTATACAGTATTTATACGTTTTTTTTGCATTTTGTTTAGTAGTCATCATCATAGTCAACTTTGTTAGCGTTGCTCGCTCTCAGCAACGTCGCATTCATGATGTAGCCAAAGTAGATGAGGACAAACTAAAGGAAAAAAAGTATTACGTTTTACATTTGAGTAATTTGCACCAGTAAATCTTCAAGTACCTTCAGCAGATTAATACTGTTCACCGTTCCATTGGCGCCAATGGAGAAGCCCTGGAGGGCGCCGACGCCATCGCCGCCGCCGCTGCCGCCGCCCCCGCCGGATCGCTCCGCGTCGACGTACTCCGCAAAGGCGAGCACCTTCAGCTTATGGCGCCCGTACACTGCGCTGGGCGTCACCGGAAGGGTCAGCTGGTGGGCGTTCAGGTACCGAGATGGCGCCCGGATCGCCCGCGCTATGCGCACCATGGGAATCGTCGAGGTGGTGAGGATGCCCGTCTGGAGGAGGGCAGTGACCATCAGGTTGACCCACAGCGCCTGCAGATTGCCCTGCAGCAGGTTGGACAGCAGGTAGACGTTGATCGGGCCGAAGAAGACGATAAAGGCGAGCATGCTCTTCGACACCTTGCGGCGGTTCAGCTCGGCCACGAGGAGGTTAGTTCGAAAGTGGGCCGCCAGGTGGCCGAGAAGGTTGACGAAACGGGGAGGCGCCGATTACCTGTTGTTTGACTAAAGAAAGCTAAATTTTGTGAGTACCTTGCGGCCAGCAGATCGCAGAGCAGCCAGACGTCGCCTCCTCGAAGATGGCCAACTTGAGGAGGCTTCCATTGAGGAGCATCATACAGACGCCGTCCACCTCGAGCAGGACGGTTTGCAGCGCCGACAAGCGGAAAAGCTTTGAGATGCGATAGTACTGCCGGACGCGGGATAGTAAGGTTAAGCCTAGATTTTAACAAATTTTTGGTTTTTTAAATTTATCAAAAGAAGGGAATAAGTTACTCACAAAAAAGCAGATAAAGACCAGGAAGACCGAGCTTTCAGCTCGTACAAAGGACTCGTAAAGCTGCTGCTGCTTTTTGCCGATTTTCTAGCAAATTTTGACTTTTTGCCAAACTTGTGGCGTATGTTGGTGAGCTAGAGCCGTTGACCTTCTTCTCCTTAGAAGAAGAGGTAGAAGAAGAAGTTAGATCTGAACATTTCAAACTTTCTCTTTTTGCTTTTAAATTGCCCTGCAGCAGTCCAACCACCGTCCAGTTCAGTCGGTAGTAGTTGAGGTAGTGCGTGTACACGGTGAAGCCGGCGAAGGCGGCGAAGCACAGGTGGACGTACTCGTTTAAATTTCGCCGGAAGTTGACCATCGACATGAGCAGGTCCACCTGGCGGTAGTAGGCCTCCAGGAGCTGAGACTGCCTGCTGAACTGAAGGTAGGCGATGGTGAAGAAGCGGGAATGGCCACCAGAGCGTAGGAGATGAGCAAAGCCTGAAGGAGACGGAAAAGGCCAACTTTAAAATTTTATTTCGATTTTTTGCCCCTTTGATTGTAGCAGGTTTTTATTGCTGTGCCCGGGTTGTCCCCTATTTTTTTTGTAAAAGTGCGACCGTTTGGCAATTTTACCGCTGTAAAGGGCGAAAATGGAAAGGGTTTTCCGGGAAACCCAAATCGATTTTTCTTTCAGCAGATTTGAAGGTAGTAAAAAATTAATCTAACAAAGAAGCTGGCAAAAAATTTGGCATTAAATGTAAAAGTGTTTCATGGTTTAATTTCAATTAAAAAGCAATTGCTTAAATGTATTTGTACTAATTTTTCCCTAAACCGGATTGCAAAATATGTTTGCGTTTTTCCCCTTTTTACCAAAAATTTAAATTTCCCGAAAGTACGGCTAACTTTTTTTATTAAAATCAGTTTTAATTACTTTCAAGCAAGCTTAGGGGTTTAATTTTTTTAAAAAGATAAAAAAAAAAATGTGAGACTTTTCTTTGGGAACTTTGTCTCGTAAAAAAAACCATATTTACGTTTTACAGTTCCTTTTTTACTTTCTTTGGGAAAAATTTGTAGTTTTTTGCTTATTTGTTTGTTTTTTACAGTGTTTTTACAAAAAATCGAGAAAATTTTTTCCCTTTTTCAATTTTCGTTTTGGCCCCTTTTAATATTAAAATACTTATTTTAAGCGAAAAGCAAAAAAAACTACAATTTAGTAAATAAATTAAATTTTTTTAAAAAAAAAAAAACAAAAAATTTAAAGCTAAAGTTTTTAATAAAAATTTAAAACTAATTTAAAGGGAATTGTGAATGAACCCAAAAAAAAGTTTTGCAACTAAAACAATTTCCCATTTATAAAAGTTTCCAATGGGGCAAAGTAATTTTTTGTTTAATTTTAAAAAATACATTTAAAATTTATTTGAAAAAGTTTTATTTTATTTAAATTTTTATCACAATTTTTGATCTGACAAAAAAAAAAAAAATTAATAAATTTTCAAAAAACTAAAAACAATTTTTAAAATTTAACAATTCATAAAAACCAAAGTCAAAAAACTAGGTCCTAAACTCTTTTTTAGCTCAACAGCGAGGCCCTTCATGAGTGCCAAAATAGAGAAAAGAGAAACTGGTGAAAAAAACAAAAAATTATTTAAAAAAAATTCATTTAATGAAAAAACATTTTAATTTAAATCTTTAAACCCCCCTTCAAAAAAAATTTGGGGGTCCTGATAGGGCCCAAAGATCCCCGTGGGGAAAACCCTTTTCCCGGAAAGTCATCAGTGAGGTACTGTAGAAGTTGGCAATTTTTCCTTTTAGTTTAAACTGTTCCACGCCGACCCCGCCCAGCTGGAGGGCGGGTTTAGGAGGGGGCCGGACGGCGGACGGGGGGGGGTAGACGGGCATATCGGCAGCGAGGCGGTGAAGAGGATGATGGTCTGGAGGACGGCGGTCATTTGAAATTGATGGAAATAGAGTCGGCCCCGTTGGGGGGATGAAAATTGCAGGAGGTAGATGTTTACCGGGGGGAAGGTTTACCATGTAGGCGAACATCACCTTTGGGATTTGTGGCCCGGGTTTAGGAAGGCGAGGAAAATGAATTTTAAAGTAGTGTTTGTGAAGATGGACAAACACCCAAGAGGAAAAAACCCGCCCGTTGCTGGAAACCCATTTTGAGGTTTAAAAATGTGTTTGTCGAAAGGTGGGGGTAACCCCCTCCAGTCGGCCGTAGTTACCTTGCAGTTTCAGGTACTCGGCGCAGAAGAGGCAGATGATGTACTCCTGAAGAGGGCCCCCTTCAGCAGGGGGCCCGATTTAGGTGATGCAGCAGGGGCCGTCCACGAGGAGGAAAACGGTCTTAAAAGGAGGGGAAAATTTTCTAGCCTTGGCAAAGAAGTAGAAATTTCTTCTGACGAGAGTAGAGGAAGGGCTAGAAAAAAAAGAGATGATAATTTAAAATTAACTAAAAATCAAAACAAAATTTAAACTTTTTTACCCGAACAGAACTTAAACCCAAAAAAGGGCCATCAGCAGTGAGTGAATCACCCCCTTTAAAATTGAAAAATACTTTTACGGCAATCCACTTTTTTTGCTTTTCAACGGTAATCGATTTTTGCTTTGTAAGTCGATTTTTAAGGGTTGGTTTCTATTGGCCCACTTTTCCCTTGCTGCTACCAAAAGATCTTCGCCTTTGCCCGTGGCCCAAAAAGGCGCCCACCAGGAACCCCTTAAGGGGAAAAAGGAGTTTAGGTAGAGTGTAGACATTTAAAGGGGACGAAGGGGCCCCCGTGCAGAAGGTAATGTAATGGGGCGTAGTTCCTCTTCGCATCAAAGGCCGCCATCAGCAGTCCCCCCCAGGAAATCCCGGGCTTCGGCCCCTTTGGGCCCAGGAGGCTCAGCAGGAGAAAAAAGGAGGGTGCCACCCTCGAGTAGGCCCTTAAAAACAATTTTAAAGGGGGTGAGGGGGAAAATGTGCTCAGGCACCCGGTTTGGGGGCCCCATGGTAGATTTTTCCCGGGGCTGCTTGGCAAACCATGCTGAAAGGCGGGAGTTGTGCGGTGGTGAAGTTGGGTGGCTTCCCAGGGGGTTCTTGGCGAGCATGTTTTTAAAGTTGGGGGGGTGTTTAAATTTATTAAAAAAATTAATTTATAGTTTAAAAATTTTTAATAAAAAATTGTAGTTTTCCCCCCTTTTTGTATCACATTGGTTTTAAAAAATTTTAAATTTTTTTTATTTATCTAAGTTCCTTAAAAAATTTTTTTAATAGTTCTTCACAAATTAAAATTGGTCGGCCTTTGCCGATAATTTTTAATTACAGCATTTCCTCCGGGTTCAAACTTAAGTTCCTTAACCCTACAATCATTTAAATGAAAGAAAAGCATACTTTGGGTTCAGTAAATAAAACATTTATTTTTATTGTTTGAAAATGTTCTCTGTAAAAAAAAGGTATGTTTTTAATTTAAACTATGGTAAAATTAAAAAAACTTTAAAAAAATTAAAACTTTCATTGTAAAAAACTGCACAAAATGATCAATATTTAGGTAAAATTGATTTGTGTTTGCTAATGAAAAACGTCAATGTTTCTTGTTTTAAAATTTAACGATTAAATTTAACTTAAAAAAACAGTACTGTTTTGTTCTTAATGTAAATGTAAACAGTGTTTTAATTGTTTTTTGAAATTGTTATTGAATTTTAAAAATTAAGACGTTTCAAGGCCAAATATTGCAAAAATTTTTAAACTGATATAAAAATTAAAAAAAAAAAATTAAAATGTAATGGAAATTTTAAAACAAAATGGCACTACAAATTTTTAAATTTTTAAACCCAAATCAAAAAAGGAAACCCGGGAATGCATAGCATTTTTTGTAATTGTTAAAAAAAATTAATTTTTGTTGTTTTTTATTTCATTTAATAATTACAACAAAATTTTATTTTATTATTAAAAACAAACTGTTTTTTACTTTTTTTAAAGTTATCTTGATGAGCAATTATCTCATTAAAAATCTTAAAATTTGGGTTCCCCAAAACGTACAATCACTATGAACCTGACAACCAATAATAAGTTTTCAAAACTGAAATAGTATCATCATCAAACTTCTGGAATTCAAGTATTAGAGATATTGAAAACAATCATGACGTAAAATATATCAAGAAGTTGATGATAAACTAAATTATGAGGAAACAAACCTTCAAATCCAACTAGTCTTTATGATTACATTTAAATTTGAAGAAAACACTCCTCTGACCAAACTTCATCTTATTATCTTATCCCGTTTTTTAAACTTAATGTTTACATTAGACGACAATAGCAGCATTTCAGAAAAACTTATTTGTCCCCTTTATGATGGTACTTATTTTATTTTCTTTTTTAAAAAATATTTATATTAGTTTTTATTCAAAGTCAATTTATTAAAAACAACAGATTTTCAAGTGGTCAAAGGTAAAAAATTTCATTCATTAAAAAGCTATTTCGTATATTTTTACTTTTTTTAACCATTTCTCAGCATGTCACTGTTTGAAAACGGCAGTTCTACAAATGCGGCTATAAATTCGTAACACTTGAGGAGATTCCCACTTGGTCCCTCAAAAAGCAGTACTACTACTACTTCTTCAATTCAAACAAAAAAATTTTCTCTAAATTCAAATTTTTTAAAAAAACAGTAAATGAAAAATTTCCCTATACCTGCAAAATAGTAGCGCTGGAAAATTTACGCCATTGTAAACACACTAGCACAGCACTTGGAAAAGGGGGAAACGGAAGTAAAAGAAAACCCACTGTTTTTACATAATTTTGTAACAGATTTTCATTACTAAAATACTGAATTCACTTTTTCAAAAAAGTGGACAGTTGCATACACCCTTTTCTGCCGAAAGGTACCTTGAAGCTGAAAGTCAGCTTCTGGGCGGCTGTGAACGGGGCCGTGCAAAGGTGACCGGCGGATATCGGCTGCCGGCTAAATGTAACACCATTTTTAAAGCTGTATACACTTTTTTTTCGATCCTTATCGTTTTGATCATCTGCATCTTTTTTTTATATCCCATCGTCTAGACATCATTCACTCTGTGGACCATTGGCGGAAAAGCCGACCTTCTTTCCGCCTGCACCACAAACGCTTTTGGACACACTGAAAAAGCACGGACTACGATCTGTTGCATTTTTCCCACCATCTCCACCGGGACGTACGGCTACCCGAAGGAGAAGGGTGTCCCGGGGGTTCTGGGAAAGGGGATTAGGCGGTGGCTGAAATTTCGGACAATTTGGCCGCATTTATCGCATCATCTTGTGCGGTTCAACTATCAGGACATTGCTCTCTACAATCGTACATGCATAAGTTTTTTCCGTTGTAATAAAGTAGTGTATCTTTTGGTTTGAAGTTAATTGTCAGAACTATCACCCTGTTTTTAATTTTATTTAATGCAACTAATCAGTTTTAATGTGTAGTTTTAAAAAAGATGATTTCGGTCAAAAGGGGCCACATTTAATTTAGAGTTTTAGACAATCAAAAAAGGAAATCCGGGGTGTAGCACCTTTGTCTAAAAGAAAAATACTCAACATTTTTTTTTTTATTTTTATTACTTTCTAATTTAACTAATTTTGTATTTTAAACAGCCCTGCCTTCTACTTCCCTTAAATATCCTGATAAACAAAAATTTACAATTAAAAATCTTGAAATAAACACACAAAACTTACATCACTATGAGCTTGACAAACCTACAAACAAGCCCATCAGAAGTTTAGAGCTAATTACGTCTTTAAAAACATCTAAATAAAAATTTAAAAGATTTTGAAAAGATGATGACAGTGAAATATACCAGGAATTGATATTAAACATTTGGGAAGAAACCGCCCCCTCAACGCCAACTAGTCCTTTATGATTACATAAACTTTGAAGATTACACACCATCAGACAAAACTTCACTTACTATCATTATCCTTTTCAAGCTTAAATGCCTACATTTAGATGACAATAGCACATTTCAATAAATCATATTTGTCTCGTACTATGGTACTTATTGCAAACTGTAAAACAACAACCATTTTAATTTGGTTTTTTGGTTTTCAGTTTATTTTCTAAAAACCAACTGATTTCAAGGGGTTAAAGGTAAAAACATTACATTTTAAGTAAAAAAAAATTTTATAATATTTACCTTTTTCAGAGAAATTTCTCGGCATGTCCTGTTTGAAAGACGGCAGTTCTAAAAATGTGGCTAAAACTTTGGGGACACTTGAGGAGATTCCCACTTGGTCATAAAGGGCAGCAGTATCACTACCCTACTGCTACAACTCAAACAAAACCCAAACTTCATTTAATTCTAAATCAATGAACGACAAAATTTCTCATTACACTGGCAATATAATAGGCCTGGAGATTGATGCCATCGTCAACTCCACAAACAATGCCCTAAAGAACGGCAGAAACGGAGGTAAATAAGCTCTGTAATGTACAAATTTTTACACCTATTTTCATATTATTTCACAACTAAATTTTCTCAATACACCTAGACGGCTGCATACACTTTGCTGCCGGCGAGCGGTACCCCCAAGGCGGAATGTAAGCATTAGGCGGCTGTGAGCGGGCATTTCAAGGTGACCGCGGATATGGGCTGCCGGCTAAATGTAACAGTTTTTTAAAGCTGTATACACTTTTTTTTCGATCCTTATCGTTTTGATCATCTGCATCTTTTTTACCCCCCCTTTCTAGACATCATTCACTGTGTGGGTCCAATTGGCGAGAATGCCGACCTTCTTTCCGCTTGCTACACCAACGCTTTGGACACATTGAAAAATCAGGGACTGCGATCGATTGCATTTCCGGCCATCTCCACCGGCACCTACGGCTACCCAAGAAAGGCCGTCCCGTTGGCTGATGCGATTAGGCGGGGGCTGAAGAAGCCCGACAACCTTGCCAGCATTGATCCCCCATCATCTTGGTCTCTTCCTGAATGTGGATCCTCCTGTATACCAGTACCTGCCAAGTACTTTCCACGCTAAAAAGTGTAGTTGATTTGGGTTTCTATTTCTGTCAAAATTTAAAAAAACTAAATAAAAGCCTTTAAGTGTTTTTCGTTTAGAGAAAAAAGACCTGTAACTGACGAACAAAAAACCAAACGAAAATAGAGTTGTAGTTTTAGGGTGACGATGCTGAAAAGGTCACCTAGGCTGTACAGCGTCAAAATCACTTTAAAAAATCGTTATCATTCAATTTTTTAAAAAAGTAACATTTTCCGTACGATTTTGGGTTGCTCTTTTCCCCTTTTTTCGCACAGATGGCAAACAACAGTCTGCAAAAAGGAAATCCCTGCGTGTGGGCACTGGTGGCCCCCGGCAGGGAGCGCCACCCCTCCGGCGGCGTTCAAACCCACAGCGTGACCACACAGTGGCCTGCTTCTGCTCAGTCCACCACTGCCCCCGCCCCCGCCCCCCTGTGCCAGTCACTTCACAGCAGCAGCAGCAGCACAACAACAGAAGCAGAAGACAGACAGAAAGCGTGAGACAACAAGCAAGCAAGCAAGCAAACGCACGCTGGTGATCACGTTTTTTCTTTTCAGATTTCAGTCCAAGCTCGGCAGTTCGCCAGACCAGAGAAAAAAGCGAGACGAAGACAACCGACCACACTTTGCCATCTTTGCCAGTTTTACTAGTGAGTTTAGTAGTGTGTGTGTGTGTGTGTGTCCTCACTGAGGAAACTTTCAAGCACAAGAAACAGAAAGTCGCAATCAAAGGTAAGTTGTTGTTGTCGTTATTCTCTCGTGTGGTTGCTTTTTATTTTCTTGCAACTGCTTCTAATACTTTACCACCTATTTTCTCCCTTTTCCTGAAGTCTATCACACGATTCCTCATCACCAAAGAAGCGATCACTCGCTACACTCAGCATCCGAGTGATCACCCAGTGTAACCTGCACAACAACAACAACAAGACAAACATCATCTTCTTCATCACTAGCTCACACAGCCAACGCCAAACCAAACAGAATGCCGCCTCGACGACGGAAAAGAGCGGCCACTAGGGCAAGTCAGACACGAGCAGCAGCAGCAGCAGCCCCAGAAGTGCCCGTCAACCCCTTCGCCAACATGGCCACCGATCCGACCGTGCCACGACTCTTCGGCAGCGCCCTCGTGCACACTGAGCGTAAGTTTCCTTTTTTGTTTCTTTTCACTGTTTAGTTTCAGCTGCAAAACAAGTCAAGCTCAAGGAGAAGAAGGCAAAACAAAGCAAGCACCGTCACCTTTGGTTGACTCAGTGCATAGTGTCATAGGCCTAGCATAGGCATAGGCACTCAACCTCCAAACAAAGCAAAACAAAACCTCTTTGTTGACTTCTTGCTCACTTTTTATTTTTTACCTCCCCTGCAGTGCCGAAGTTCATGCGAACCGCCAACCCTCGGAACATCCTCATCAAGGCGTCCTTCCTCCACCGGGGGCACCTGTACTGCTTCTACTTCGACTGCGCCCACACCACGCTTCTCCTCGGCCGCCTGTGCACCTTCAGCCAGACCTGGGAGCCGGTGCCCTCCTTCGCCCTGAAGCTGAAGGCCGTCCACGAGACGGCCGCCTGCCACGCCGTGCCCCTGCCCTGGACGGTCCGCGAGGGGGGCGGCGATGCCCAGCTGTCGGTGCTGCTGCTGGTGAAGGACGCCGCCTACCTGCTAGTGGTCCGCCCCTGGCGGGCGGCCGACGAGGCGCAGGCGCAGGCGCATGCCACAATGCTGGGCCGCGACCCGGTGGAGGTGCAGGTGGCGGGCGACGGCGAGCCGCTCAGCCTCGCCTCGATGATCAGCCGGCCGGAGGATTGGCCGCCACAGGCGGACGAGCTGGAGCCCACGCCCCTGGTCGACTGGCTGGCGGTGGCCGTGGAGCCGGCCACGCGCTCCCTCTACCTCCAGGTGGACATTCGCGTGGACAACTCCGGGGCCCAGCGGCAGATGGTGGTGGTGGAGCAGGAGGGGAGCAGGAGGGCGAGTGGGAGCAGCAGCAGCAGCAGCAGGAGGAGGAGGAGGAGGAGCAGGGGAGCAGCAGGGCGAGGGGCAGCAGCAGCAACAGCAGCGCGAGGAGGAGGGAGGAGGAGCAGCACGAGGAGGAGGAGGAGGGGGAGCCGTGGGAGTGGCAGTGGCAGCAGCTGCTGGATGAAGTTGGAGTGGAGCAGGGGCAGGGGCAGGGCAAGGGCAGGGCAGGGGCAGGGCAAGGGCAGGGAGTGGGAAAGCCCGACGTGGCCATCTTCCGCCTGGACATGGGCGTCACCGGAGCTATTGCCGCTGCCGCCGCCCCCGCCGCCGCCCACCGCTTTACCCGCCTCGATCCGAAGGAGGAAACGTTGGGCGTGACCCAGGAGGGGCGACGGGTGCTGGGGCCAGAACTCGATGCGGAGTTGGGCCACTTTTTGGCCGTCCACCAGCGGCGCCTGTACATCTTCCAGCTGGGCAGCCGCCAGTGTGGCCCATCCGGACAACTTCTTCAGCCCCCAGACGATGAGCTTCCTCAGTGAGGTGGTAAGTAGCCCTGATGGAGAGAAAAAACAGAGAAGTACGTTTTGTCAAACTTTATCTAACTTTTGTTCTCTCTCCCTCTCTCCCTCCCTCTCTCTCTCTCTCTCTCTCTCTCTCTTTCTCTCTCTCTTTCTCTCTTTTTCTCTTTTACCAGCAAATAATCGACCTGGACGCGAATATCGTCTACCACCGATCGGTGCCCCGCCTTACCGAGTACCCCGGCCGGGTGGTGCAGGAGAACCAGGTGCGACTCAGTTTCGCCCAGCTGGGCGACACCGTCTACATCGTCAACGCCCTGGTGCGCGACCCGGCCGCCGCCGCCCACCTGGCCCCGGGCAGTGAGGGCGAGTGGGGCGCCGATGGCGCCGGCTACGCCTTCTCCTCCTCCCGCCTGAAGATAGTGCGCAATCAGCTGTGGGCGTTGTCGCTGCCCGAGATGACGCTGCGCCAGATCAACGACGGGCCGGCGGGTCAGCTGGTGCTGCCCACTGAGCGGCCTTTTCGCCCGTTGCCGCCCCCTGGAGGAGGAGAGGAAGAAGAAGAGGAGAAGAGAGAAGAAGAGGGTGGTACAAACGTTTCGCCACCGAAGACGGATGGCCACTCGGTCGAGGGCTAGACAGGAACGGAGTTTAGCCGCCTCACTCGCCTCAACTTCCCGCAACTCAGGTGCACCTTACACTTCCGCTTCCATTTCAAGAGCCTCCACTTCAGCTGTATTCTTCGCACACCTACACGCACCCCACCACCACTGCCACCACTGCCACCATCCACTACCTCAAAGCCGCTAAAGATGACACTGCGCCACTTCAAGCTGGTCATCGCCACCGATGGCGGCGAGCTGTGGGTGGTGCCCAGCGGCGAGCTGGCGGAGAAGAGGGCCGTCCGCACGACGGCGGCCATCAAGATGTTCCGAGTTTTGCTGCCCTGCCCCTCCCCCTCGCCTTCTTCATCGCCCCAATCCACTCTCGCCTCACTCTGCCTGGAGACGGTCTTGGTGCGCCGGCCGCTGCCCGCCCTCACCGACCGCCTGGAGGCGCCCGCACCCTCGGAGGCGGGGGCGGGGGCGGGGGCGGGCGCCGCCTCCACCACTGAGCGGAGGCGGCGCCTCGCCAACCGCCCCGCCTCCCACCGCCCCCGGCGGTACGTCAAACAGGAACGCCCACTGCCCTTCCTGCGCGCCTTTCTCCGCAGCACCGCCACCAGCGTTCGCCGCTTCCGCCTGGACGCCAGCGAGCGCCTCCTCCCCGAGCCGGAGGTGCTCAAGGACGCCCGCCGGCGTACGGTGCAGGCCCACCAGCGGGCGCAGGAGGCCTTCCAAGAGCGGGCGGCAACAAAGCAGCAGTTTGAGGAGGAGGACCTGGACGAGCTCTACGACTGGCGCGCCGACCACATGGACGACCTGATGGACTTCGGGCTGATGCTCGCCCAGGCGGACCTGCGCCGGTGTGTGGTGAGTGGGCAGCGCCGGCGCCTGCAGGAACTGGGCGTGATCGACGGCAAAGAGGAGGAGGAGGAGGACCGAGGTGAATAGGAGAAAGAAGAGAAAGCAGATGAGAGTGATGAGAACTTGAGGGTGATGATATACTACTACCATTTTTTTGTAAAACTCCTTTCCTTCTACACATTTGTCTACTACCACTGCTTCCTGCACTCATTTGCTAAGTGAGATTACTACTACTACTACTACTGCTGCTTTTGATATTGCCATTTACACTTTTTGCTACAATGTTTTTTACACACTAGAGAAAAGGAGCTGACAAACATTTTACACTGTACCACTGTACCACTGTACACACACACACACACACACACACACACACACACACACACACACACACACTTTTACACTGTCTGATTGATAAAGTAACTGTTTCAAAATTGAAAACAAGCAAACAAACAAACATTTACTGCAGCCAGCACACATTCAACACTAAGATTCGACATTGCACACAGGCAAAAACTAAAAAGTTGGCATTCGGTAGTATGATCTTGATTATTACTGTCACTACTTTTTTGCTAACTTTGATCCTCAGTTTTTGAGCTATTTGATACCTTTTTCCTTTTAATCTGCTGTCATTTTTGTATTTTTAATAAATTTCCAATTTTGACCAATTAATAAACACCCTTCACACCCTCATTATTCCATTTTTATTGTAACCACCTTAACATACTCATTAACTTAACTTTTAATTTTGTTTAATAGAATCGCACACAATACAATTCAACGCTTTCCATTGCTTGTTTGACATCAAATCATCATCATCAACGAGCTACAATTGAATCAAAATTGAATCCAAACTCAAATGACCTTGTCCTTCTTCAGCTGCGCCATCAGCCAGTCGAGGCACTCGTAGACATTGCGCTCCGTCATCAGATTGACCATCTGAAAGTGCCAGTTTCGGGTGGCGGGAATGCGGTGCAGCTTCATCATCTCCATGAAGGTCAGCTCATCGAGGCTGTTGGGCAAGTCCTAGCAAAAACACAATAAAATTTTTTACCTTGCTTTCTATTACCATTACAGGGACCACCTGTTATGCCACTCCTTACCATCTTTGTCCCGACAATAAAGATGGGCAACTTGGATACTCCCCCTCCGAGCTGGGCGATCCCTTCGATGCAGTCCACCGGGGCCTCCCCCGAAAGCCCCCAAGTGATCGTGGGGTCCCCCCCACGGATGATCGCCGCTTTAGCGAGAAGTACGGGTCCCCGGGGGGCCCACCCCGCCCGGCGGCCCCTCAGTTCGAGAATGGGAAGGGCCCCCGCGGTTTGAAGATCGTCTCCATGTGGAAGTAGAATCGTAGTAAAGTTGTCGATTGTTAAAGTGAATGAATTTTAAGTTTTTGACATCTTTTTTAGCTTCCCCCCCAACCACCAAACAGGAAAGGGCGGTGGTCGAGTGGCCCCCCCTCCCCCCGGTTCTCCAACCCCTTGGAAAACAGCCCAGCTCCCCGGCCCGCCCCCCTCCAGGCCCCCCATCCCCTGGCCCCATGGCACCGAGGGGACGGGTGAGCCCCAGAGACAAAATTTGAAAAGCCCCCCTTGCCCAAAGACCCTTAGACTTTTTGTTGTTTTAAAATTAAAAAAATAAACCCCCAGTGTTTGTAGTAGTTTTAAACTGGGGGTTTAAAAAGTTTTGGTTATTTAGCAAAAGGGGAATTGCCCTTCCCCCTTTCAAGGAAAAATTTTGTAAAGGTTAAAAACAAAAAGGGGTTCCCCAAAAATTGGGCCCCTGGACCCGAAATAGCTTTTCCCAAAACACCCTTTCCCCCCAGTTTAAAAGTTAGCAATACCCTTGCTTGAATTTTTCCCAAAATTAAAGGTTATGATGGGTAGAGGGGTGGGCTAATGATTTAGGAAATATTTTTTTTTTTTCCCCTTTTTCTTGTTACCTTGTTTTTTTATAATTAATTAATTACTAAAGCCCTTTGTTTGTTATTTTAACGACACAACCCGTTGGGCCCGTTTTTTTCCATCAGAGGGCGGGGGGCAACAAAACAAAAATCTGCTGCCCCCTTTCCCTTTGGTTTTGTTTTGCTGTTGCTGAAGTTTTTGTTTATATAGCTAAAACGTAAATTGAGAGCAGGGAAAAAAACCAAAAGCTTAAAATTGGGCCCAGCCAAAACTTTTTATTTAAAAAGTTTAAAACGTCTACTAGGTAAAACAAAAGAAGGGGAAAACCCATTTGAGAATTTTCCCTAAAAAATAAAAAAGTATTAAATTTTTAATCAATTTGTTTTGGAATGTGGGGGTGTGTGGAATTTAATGGGCCCAAATTGAGTAAATTAAATGTTGTGAAAATAAATTGCGTAAAATAATACCCAAATGAACCCGATTTTCGTCAGATTAGAGATGAGATCATTACTTTAATTCACCTTTAATTTTCCGTTTCGGTTAGACAAAAATCTCCTCCCGGACGGGCATTTTCAGGTGGTGGGGTTTCATCCACGGGAAAAGCATTGGCTGAAAATGAGGCATTCCAGGTCGCCCCCGGGTTTGGGAATGCAGTGGCTGTGGCCCCAAAGGGGGTGATTTCGCTCATCCTCATCACCCTCATCACCCCTATCATTTCTTTCCAGTTTCCCTTTTACTCTCAGATCCAGATCACCCTCACCAAAGCCTTCATCCTCTTCTTCCTCCTCACCCTCATCATCCCCCCCTTTAATTTATCACCCACGTCATCCCCAAAAACGCAGTGCCCCCTGTGGTGCCGACCGGCGAGCTGCAGCTGTTGCTCAAACCGGGGAGCTCCTCCTGCTCCTCGTTGATAGGGTCGTCCTCCTTCTAAATCATCTTCCTCATCCTCATTCTCAAGGGCGCCCAGCTGCCCGTACCACCGGGGGGAAGAGGAGGATGAAGAGGCAGGGAAAGGCGTAGACCCGGGGAAGATGACCCTCGATGAGTAGCAGCAGAAAGAGGAACTCCTTTCCGGTGGTACCATTTTCAAAAGTAGAACTTTGAGTTGAAGGCTTTGAAGGCGCCTTTTTGAGGCGCATGCCAAAAAGCTGGTGGACGACGTTTCGATCATCTGTTGGAAAATTTAGAAACATTGATTACTATTTTAAAAGTGTTTAAATTGAAAGTTTGTATTGAACCCTTAAAAAAACCCCTGTTATTGGTTTTTTAACTTAAAGTTGATGAGGATGAAAGAATTTTTTTTTTTTGACCAAACCAGAGATCTTGATTTTCGTTTTTCAGCTGGGGACCAAATCCTACAGTTGAGTTGTCGGGCATCTTTTTCGGTGTTTTTGGCAAATTCCTAAATATTTTTAAAAATCAAAAGATTTTACCTTTTTAAAATTAATACCCAAAAAAAATTTTCCGTGATTAAACCCGTTTTAGAAAACTTTCCTCCCCTGCTGTTGCAGCGCACTAAGTTCCAATGGGTGAAATTGGCACTAAATTTTTGTGAAAAAAAACATTTTTATTTATTTGCTTTTTCTTCAAACTTTTTAAAAAACCCCAAAGTAAAAAATTTTTTCAAAGGGAAATTAACCTTTGAAAGCATTTGAATTAAAAAGGGGCAGAAAAAAAACCCCGGGAAAAACAGCAGAATTGACGTTGTTTACCACAGTGATTGAGGAGCAGAAAAGAAACGGGCCAGCACCACAGTTTTTTAGGGCATTTTTTTATGTTTATGAAATTAAAGTTTTGGGCTCAAAGGGGTTTAAATTTTAAATCATCAGACAAATTGCGTTTTTAAAAAAATTTGGGCTTTTAAAATTTTAAAAACTTAAAAAGCAATTATGAGCATGGTTTTAACGAGATGATAAAGCAGACAATAGATATTCAAATTTTAAAAAAAACCAGGGGCAAAAGTTTCAAGTGTTTTCCTCAAGATATTAAAAGCCAAGTTTTGGGTTTTTAATTCATCAGTCCGGCCAGTCGGCTGCTGGGGGACTTGAAATACTCGGGGTTTTGGGCCCCGGCCCATTCTTGCCTGGTTTTATTCTGCCCCCCCGACTTCAATTATTGGGGGGAAAAAATGGTCTTTTTCCCGACTCCCTCAAAAATCTGCACAGCAACGAAAAACAAAACAAAAAACCAGGGTTTAAAAATTGGGGGAAAAAAAGGGTAGGCCTGCATAGTCACACATACACACCCAAAATGGCCGTGATGGATTTGAAAGCCGACAAATAAAAAAATGGTTTTGGGCCCGGTTTGTGTTTTTTAATAACAAAAAAAAAAGGGGGAAAAAAGTGGGAAAAGCCGATCCAATCACACACACCAAAAACACACACCCCAAAACACACTTTGGGCTCGTGAGCTCCTTTCCAAAAAAAATGAGATTCCTTTTTCTTGCTTTGGTTTCATGCAACGCAAATTGCAAAACCCCGGTTTTTTTTTCCCAAAATTTTAGAGCTGTTTCTCGGGTGTTCCAGGAAAGGCTGCCCGCTGCGCTGTTTTTAACTGGCCAAAAAGACTGGGAAGCTAAAATGCTTGACCCGCAGCGCAAAATTTTTTCTTCCAAATCACTTTTCCCTTTTTTTTTTCCTCTCCTCTCCCCCCTCTTCTCTTCCCCCCCTCTCTCTCCTCCCCTCCCCCTCTCCTCCCCTCTACTTTCAACCCCCCAGGGGGCCGTTTTGGTCATCCCAAATTCAAAAACCGTACTCCAAAAATTTTTTTTTAGCCAAGCACACAACAGCTTTAATAATTGATTACTAGCTACGACCCTTTTCCCCCTTGTTCCAAACCAGATTTGTTGATCAAATCGGGTTTTTAAAAAAAATTTTTAAAATGTGCTTGGGGTGTGTGTGTGCCTGTTTTGGGGGGAAAAATGGGGGTTTTAAAAGATTTTCCCAGAATTTTTTACCTTTTTATAATTTTATTTAAACCAAATTAATATTTGGCTTTTTTTTTTTTTTTTTCCCTTTCAGGAGATTTTTTTTTATTTTTTTTGGGGTTTTTTGGGTTAAGCTGGGGGTATTAAATAAAAAATATTGTCTTTTTGTTTACCTTTTCAATGTTCAATGGATGGTTTTGCATAGCCCCCAAAATACAAAAACAAAAAAAAAAAGAAGAAAAAAAAAAACAAAAAAAACTTTTTGACCCCCCAAAAAATTTTTTTAAAAACAAAAACTTTGTTTGAAAATTTTAAAAAATTTTTTTAAAAGCCTTTTTTAAACCCGTTTTTTAAAAAAAAAAAAAAACAAAAAGCAACCTTTTAAAAAAAATTTTTAAACTGCAAACAAAAAAACCAAAAAGTGAAAAATTTAATGAAATTTTAAAGGGGAAAAAAAACAAAACCCTTAAAATAAAAAACCAAAAAAACTAAAAATAATTTAAAATTTATTTTTTATTAAATTTTTTACTTGGCCGAATTAAATTTAGTTGTTTAACCCACAAAATTTAATCTCCGTCCTTTACAACCCCCTCGTAAACCCATTTTTTTTTCAAAAATTTTTAAAATTTTTTTACTTTTTTTTTTTTCGGGCCCGGGGAAAAAAAGGAAAAAAAATAAAATTAAGGGGGGCCCCTTTTTAAAAAAGCCCATTTTTTTTCAAAAAAAGAAATTGTAAACTATCAACCCTTTTACTGATCAAGTTTGATTTAATATCAGAAAAAATTTAGAAAAAGAACCAAAAGGCATAAACGATTTAAAAAATGATAAAAGCTTTTTTTAGCCCAAAAATGATGATGCAAATGATAAATCACAAAAAAACATGAAATCTAGTGCTAACAAAAAATAAACAACACTAGCCGGCCCACACATCGTTTTTTTTTTTCATTGATTTACGATTTTTAATAGCCGTACACTGTAAAGACGACAGTTTTTTGTACCAAAAAACAACACAACACCAACAGTGTTTCGGCAAACAATGTACGGGTGTGCACGACAGCGTATGTGATTTGGTTTTGTTTCTAGTTTTTTCTAGCCCAGGTTTCCTTTTTACTTAAGCAGATTGAGAGCTTTTCTTTTCTTTTCTTGGGGGCCTTTTTTTTTCCTTTTGCTTCCCTTTTTTTTTCCTTCATTTACGGCCCAAACCCCTTTTGTACAGCAAACCCCTTTTTTTTAAATGTGTGACTCTATCAGTTTTTTGTTCTTCCCAAATTTTTTTTATTTCCCTTTTTTTTTTCTTTTTCTTCCTCTTTTTTTCTCTTCCCCTCTCTTCCCCCCTCCTCTCCCCTTTTTTAAAACCTTTTTGGGCCCAATTAAGGCAAAGATAAAGCCGGAGACTGACACCCCTGGTTTTGGTTTTTTTCATTTCTTTTTTTCCCCCCTTTTCCTTTCATTTTTTTTTTTCCACCCCCTTTTTTTCTTTGTTTTTCAAACAGTCGGGCGAATTGGGTTTAGGATAATGAAAAAAATTGGGGAGGGGAATCGGGAGAACACACAGGCATTTCCAATGCTGATGCTTTAAAAAAATAATGCCCAAACTTTTTGTTTTAGTTTACAGCCCCCACCCGGAACATGGTGATGGCTAACAATTTGGTTTTACAACAGCTTTGGTGAATTGTTTCAATTTTTTTCATTATTATGTTTTCCCGTTGCCCCGTCCCTTGGCTTAGGAGGGGATTCCCGCCCTTTTTTTTTTTTTTCTCCCTTTCCCCCTTTTTTTCCCCTCTTTCTGATTTTTTTCCCCGCTAAATCCCCCTTCTCCAAAATTAAATAGACAAAAACCCGACGAACAGTGTGCTCTAGCTGAGCTGAGCTGATTTCCCCTCGCTTAATTTGGGAAAATTTTTCCCCCCACCTTTTTTCCGTAGCTGCTGGCTGCTTTCTGGGTGTTTTGCTCCTGCCCCTTTTGACAAACCCCTGATTGAGCTAAAAATAGCTCTATTGATTCGGCTTTTTGAAAAGGCGGTTTGGGTACTTTTGGGAAAAAGTGAAAGAGAAGTACTCTAGTTTCACTGTACGACAAATTCAGGTTTGTGTACACCACCACCAGCAGCAGCAGCAGCAGTCAGCTTAGGCTTTAGAGTGCAGCTACTCCTGTTACCAGGCTTTTTATTTACTATACAGCAACACCGCTTTTCCGTGTGACTGTCTGCTTCAGCTTTCAAACGGTCAGCTAAAAATAGGGAAGACAAAAAAACATAAAACAGAAATAAATTATCTAGGTACACTGATAAGGCTAAAAACCACATCAGGAGAATTCTAACTAGAAAAGCAAGCAAAATAACACACAGGTAGACAATAGAAAAGAAAAAAGGAGAGAACAGAAAAGTTAGCTTCAGGGGTTTTCACCGCAGCAGCAGCAGCGTACCGGCACAGCAGACCAGCGTTTGTTTACTTTTATTTTTTGCTGTGCCGTCACATCACCAGCATCATCTTATTCCGCTTATCCCTCCCTGCAAGCGGCAAGTCAAGACGAACCGTTCGTTCACGTTTTCGTCTTGTGCCTCCTTCAGCACATATACACACACACACACACAGATTTTCCCCTTCAACACCTGCAGAAGAAGCCTTCAGCTCTTCTCCTTCTTCTTCTTCTTCTTTCTTCTTAAAAGGCCGCCGCCGTCGCAACTCTCACAACTGCGTCACAACACAACGACAGAGCAGCAGCAGCAGCACAGCAGCAGCAGCAGCGGCAGCCGTCTCTTCAGCAGCCGCCGTCTGAAACATCATCCTCATCACCACTACACATCATCGGTGGTGGTGGTGATCTTTGGGCGGGGGACATGAACAAGCTGGCGAGAAGGAGCGAGCAAGCAAGCCGTCAGGCGAGCCTTGAACACACTGTACTGCCGCCGACGCTGCCTTCTATTGACGGTATACACTGTCTGTGTACATAGCGTACTGTGTTTGTGTGTGTTGTGTTTGCACAGTGCGCTCTCTCCTCTTCTTCTTCGCTGGGCTTGTTTTTTTGCTGCGCCGAGTGGCCCTGCTTCCCCCTGCTTGCCTGCTTGCCTGCCCGTCTGTCCGTCTGTCTGCTTGTCTGGTTTTGCTGCCGACTGAGACTGCGAGTACTACTGAGTACTACTGCTTGACAAGAGAGGAAAAGCCTTTTTCGACGGTGTCTCTGCTGCTATTCGGGGGCTGTGGAACTGCTGCTCAGACAGTGTTCCCACTCTCACATGCTCCCCTTTTCTTCCTTCTCTTCTCTTCCTCTTCTCTCACCTTCACTTCATTCCTCTACTGTTTTTTTTGTGTATGTTTTCGCTCACTCTTCTTCTCTCCCTTCACTAGACTGGTCTGTGCTGTGTTTTTGCGCTGTTCTGTGCTGTGGTTTGTGTTCCACTTGGCAAGTGCCATCGCCGCTGTCGCCGATACCGCCGATGATGCCGCCGATGCCGCAGCCGCCGCTTCTACACCGCCACTGCTGCTGCACAGCCCGTGCACGTTGCTTTTCTTCTTCTTCTTCTTCTCTTCTGTTTCAGTCTTCTAGTTTATGTTTTTTTTGTCTAAGTACTCTTCAGTGACTTTACTCACCTTCTTCTTTTTCTTCCCTTCTTTTCAATCAGTTCGGTCTATTCTGGTACTCATCATCATCATCAGCATCATTTCCACTACCACCTTCGACACTTTCTAGACTTTTAACTCTCCTTCTCTCTCACCCCCCTGGCTCTTTGAATCTTGCTAAATTGAGCCCACTGTCTGCCATGAAACCCCGGTGTTGTTTTGTTTTGTTTTTGCATTTCACCCAAGCCGCCGCCACTACCTCTCACTAGTACTACCACTACCCACCACCCTTTTTCCGCCGGTGTTCTCTGTTCTTCTTCTTTTTACCAAAAAACACTTTCACGCTTCGGCGGAAAACCGGACAGCAAACACACAACCCCGCAAAAAAACAGCCGCGCTGACTGGCTGAGAACAGCAAACGACAGACAGAGTGGAAAAGAAGAAACGGTCTTCTCATTGTCGTCTTCGTCCCTCGGGCGTCGTCCTTCGTTAACGGTCATCAACGGACACACACCACACCACAAATTGTGCCCACTCTCTTGCCCACTCTCTCGCCTGAGGACACTTCTGGTAACAAGAGCCACACACACCACACACACCGTAGGTGTAGGCGATGAGGCAAAGGGAAAAAGGGAGAAAGAGAATTTTGGTGCGAATCTCTAGCAAAGAGAGAGAATCCGCCTGTTTCATTTGCTCCCCTATCATCCTCATATCACCAAAGGCTTCACACATCTTTTCACTCTCTTTGGTCGACAGTCATCACCTCAGTTTGGGCCCGCAGCTTTTATTCCCCGGTGTTCATCTTTGTTGCTGTTGTTGTTGTTGTTACCATCCCAAAGCATCAGCGTCTTCCCGTCCTCTCTTATCAATTTTTTGTCAAACCCCTCGGTGGAGCACTACTCTGTTGATATCTGCTAAACTTTTGGGGGTCTTATCATCACCACCACCACCACTACCACAACATCAAAAAACCGGGGTTTGTAGGGGATCTCTAGCTTACCCGTTTTTCAATTACTTTTACTTTCATTTTTTTCTCTCTTTCTCCCTCTCTTTTCTCTTACCCTTTTTTATTCTTTTTATCTCATCTTAATTCATCTCTTCTCTTCGTTTTTCCTTCTAGATTGCGTTTGCTTTCTTTATTTATGGTCGAGCACTGGCGAATTGCGCTGATAGATGCGACAGGGCAGAGATAACCTCCTCGCCGCCTCGCCGCCTCGCCGCTGCAAAGCCAAACCAGAACACACTTGAAATATACACACAAACTTTAATTCGGGTAAGACAACAAACAAAGACATCAAACGTTCAGATCGGCTCAGTCGTTGGCGTTGGCATTTGCAGTCGCAGTCACAGTTTTCGTCGCCAATTGAACCAGTCAGTTTTGCCAAAAAGTCAATCCATTTTTGTGTTTTGTTGTTCAATAACCCTTTTGTCCTTTGTTAGGGCTGCAAAAGAACAAGCCCCGCAACTCAGATTAGATTGTCATAACAACAAACTCCCAACACACTCCAAAAACACACACAAATAAAAAAAATGATGAGCTGCTCAACGGCGACTTTGCAGCCAAATTTCCCCTTTCCCCTTCAAAGAATGACCTCCATGAACTCCACCACACCAAACCCCAACCATAACCACATCTTTATCCCCTCATTTCATCATCACCCTATCTTTTTCCCCATCCTCATCTCTCCCTTCATCTTCTCGCTTCCAAACATCCCCTCGACCTTTCAACGAGGCTCCAATGTTGAGCGCAATGACCACTTTTGTTCAACCAAACAGCCCAAAGCCCCGGTGAACCGGTGCCAAACAGCAGCAAAGAAAAAACAGCAACAACATTTTAACCCGTTAGGCAGACAAAAGAAGCCCGGGTACGACTACGATTAGCCGCGATTCGCTGGAAAAAGGCCCGTCTGGGGTGAAGACGGCCCCCGCCCCGACACCCTTTTCGGTGACTTTGTCTTCAAGGTGCCCCCCCGGCGCCCCCTGGTTTAAAAGGGCAGAAGGGCCCTCGCGAAGTTGAGGCCCGTGGTGGGCCGCCGCAGAGCACGAGCCTTTTTGCCTGCTCTAAACCGCCCTCAAACTATTGGCTTCATATCTCTACGTTATCACTTTCTTCATTTCCTCATATATCACACACTGCAAGAGAACTACCTTTTTTTTTTATCCTTTCTTCCCCCTTTTTCCTCTTTTCCCCCAAATTCACCCTCTTCAAATAGAGACAAAACATCTTCTTTTTTTCTTCCCTTCTTCTTCTACCGATTCAGGCGGTATGGGCTCTTTTGTGTTTTAAACTTTTACAAAAAAATTCGATTTTAGCAGATCGTCGCACCACCATACACCACCCCCATCACCACCACCCACCAACCCTCAGCACCCCCAACGCAGCAGCAGAACAGCGCGAAAGTCATCACCCCCACGAAGTCGTCTTTTACGTGGCAGTTCCCGTCAGCAGCATTTCCGCAGCAGCAGCAGAAGCCCCATCACCCCCCGACCCACCGATCTTCAAGTATAGTGACCCCGATTTAAACTTTTGAACAACGTTCAGACTTTCAAAAACCTTCACCCTTTCCCAAAACCCCCCTCTTTTTTCTTTTCCGCAGTCGTTCCGTGCAGTTCCACCACAATTCCGACCCCAAAGTATCTTCGTTTCGTCCTTTTTATCGCCTTTAAAAACTTAAACAGGTTACTCCTGAAGTTGGGCTGAAGATTGCAAAGTGGGCCGAAGCACTGGCTTCTGGCCTAATCCTCCTTGGTTCTAAGCGTCGTCGCCGAAACAAGGGCGGCCTTCCCAAAAAAGGACGCAAAAGTCAAAGCGGCAAAAACTGTTTAAAAACGACGATGGCGGCAACGACAATGGTGATGATGATAATGATGATGACGACAGCAGCGGAACTGCTCGGACGACAGCGAGTCCGAGAAGATCTTGATGATGATGATGACGATGACGGCGGCGGCGGCGGCGGCGACGACGACGACGGGTGATGATGAGGACGTGAATGCCAGGACGACGACCCTTTAACAATGATAACAACAACGACGACGACAACGATTACTGTACGATCTAGGCGATAAGGTAACCCGTAGCCCAGAACAAAAAGGGCAAAGAAAAAGAAAAAAAGAAGTGGTAGTAGAGGAAGGAGGAAGGGAGGCGGCTGCGGGGGAAAACGAAGAGGACCTCTACGACGACGAGGAGGAAACCCGTTGGCGGACATGATGAGAATGTGTCTTTCAGCAACAGCACAGCCAGCAGCCCGGGCCAGCACCAGGACCAGCAACCAGGACCAGCACCAGGACCAGCAGCGGCAGCAAGACCTCGACCACCAGGAGGAGCACGAGGATCAGCAGTACCTGCAAAATCACCACCAGAATCGGGCGCAGGATCAGCCGCAAAACGATGATCTCAACAGCAGCAGAGCAGCAACAACAACAACAAAAACAATGTCGGTAAACATGCACCCGCAACAACAACAAGAACAGCAACAACAGCCGAAACCCTGCTTGAATCACCTTCAAAATGAGCCCAAATGAGCCTCAAAATGAGTTCCAAAAAATCCTAAAATGAGTCTCGCAATCATTCCCGCCCGCTGAAGCTGAGCCGGCCCCGAGCCCTTTGGTTTGGCCAATACCACCACCACCACTACCACGGCCGCTCAAATTGTCGGGCAGCCGTTTTCACAACGGCGTCCTCATTGCCGTCAACGCCGAGCCACGACTACCTGGGTCTTCAAGAAGCTGGAAGTACCGCCCCCAGGTAGCTACCTGGGCCACCATTCAACGCCAACTGGATCGCCTCTACGAGCAGAACTTTCGCCATGAGCCTCAAAGAGTTCCTCAAAGAGTTGTCAATCTCCTTCGAAACAGCAACAGCAACAGCAACAACAACGACAATCCTCCAGCCAGCAACAACAACAGTAACACTATCGTCCTGAGCAAAACAACAATATGTGTTGTTCAACAGCAGCCTACGCAACCCCAGCCTCAACCTCGCCTCAGCCTCAGAATGAACCATCAAATGGTTTAAAGTGTTCGTCAGCAGCATTCCTTCTTCCTACGAGCAGCAGAGAAGAACCCAAATTCAACAGCAGCAAACTTGCAACAACAACGACAAATCAAATATACCCCCACCACCACCACAGCCCAAAATTCCCCCCCACGAGCAAAACCTGCAGGACAGCAGGAAATTCAACAAGGGAGGCGGAAAAAAGAAGCGAAAAAGAAAAAGGAGGAAGAGGAGGGGGAAGCTTCGGGGTCGTCGTCGAAAGGAGGAAAAGGCCTACCGTCGATTTCAACGGCAGCTGGCCAAGGGGGAAGCCCTCCAGCGGTGAGGCGGCAGTTGCTGTTTTGGACATCAACAGGGAAACCAATCGAGCTCCCCGGGGGCGATTTCCGCTGCAACCGGGGCCCCTTCACCCCCCCGCGGAATCGTCGCCCGCCACCGGGGTAACCCCGCCCCGAAAGGGCCCCAACCAGCGGGGCCCTGCGGCCTGATCGCCCCCCGCGGAGCTCTTCGAGGACCACCCCCGCGCCGGTGCACCGCGGCCGCGGCGTGGTCTATCCCTGCAATCGCGTCCCCGAACCTTTCCCCAAAGGGGAGCCGCCCGAGACGCACCCCCGGCTCCCACAAGGTCAACCCCCAAGGAGCGAGCGTTTTCCGATGAGATGAGGAGGAAGAGGAAGAGGGGGGAGGAGAAGGAGAAGGAAGAAAAAGGGCTAAAGGCAAAAAAAAGAGACTTCAAAAACGGCAAAAAGCAGCAGTGAAAATGAGTCCGATTTGATCACGATGACAAAAGCAGTTTCAGGAACCCCGGGGAACTTGAACCCCCCCATTTTAAAAGGGAGTTTAAAAGGAAATCTAGTAGAGTAGGGTAGTAGCAAGGCAAACGAAATCAATTCGCAAAACATCAAAAAAAAAGTCATGAACGCCGGGAAGAATTTTCGTCTTCGTCGGGGTAGTCGTCGAGACCCAGTGCCCAAAGTTGCCCATGCTCCCCCATACCAACCCCGGATGACCGTCACCACCCCCCGCTACACCTGCAATCAGGCCTGTCCCGAAGACCCTTTTCCGCGGTCGCGTGGAGGGGCCCGCCCGAGGTCCCCCTTCAGCAGCTGGCAAAACTCACCGCCAAATGGCGCAAATGGAGGCGCAGCGTGAAGAGGAGATGACGGAGGGGAAGTCCCGGCCAGAACCAGAACCAGAACCAGAACCAGAACCAAACTGCAACCCCCCAACACAAAAAATATGCATTTGGGTAAAGATTCCTTACCATTTGGACCCCATTTCCCAATACCACTTCCACCCCAAAAAAAATCCCCACTCCGTCTTTGGCATCATTTTTCAATGCCCATCCCCATCACCTTTAGATCTTCGTACACCCGTTTATCAGTAAAACTTCGTCTTTGCCCTTTGCTTCGTCATTCTCAACTTCTTCAGCCCGCAACTGTTTAATTCAGCGTTTAGAGTTGGAGATAACTTTTAATAGTGCCGACACTTTGGCGACCTAAATCTCCTTCCCCCCCTCAGTCGCCTCCTCAGTCTCGATCCGGCTGGACACTGACTCTGATCCCGGGTTACGCTGATCACGAGGCGGGAGCTGAGGATGACGATGATGATGATGATGAAGACGACAACCGGACAACAACAACGATGATAGCAATGATGATGAGCTTTTGCGACGACCTCGCTACAGCCCAAAGGATAAACACACTTGATGGAACTGGGCAGAATATTCAACCACAACAACAGCAAAACAAGGAAGCCTTTATCACCACAACAACAACAACACAGCAGCACTTATCAGCAGCAGCATCAGAATCAAACACTCGACTTCAGCAACAACAGCAACACTCAATTATACCAACAAACGGGCCAACTTTCAAAAAGAAAATGGGCTATTCTTTCCTATTTAGCTATATTCAAAGCCTTCCTCTCACCACAACAGCAACAGCAGGGACACATCATCTCAAACCAAGGAAAATGATAAAAATTTTAAATGCAACAACGTTTCGAGCGCTAACCGCTTCCGGAGTACCACCCCATCAACTTTTCACCCTCTTTTGCTGTAAATGGAAACTGCAAGGAACTTTTCGCAGTGTTTACTTTAGCTTTTACTCGCTCATCAAATTATCAGCGACAGCGACCACTACGTTATAATTATGTAAGTTGAGAAAATAGGCAGAGGAGGAAACAATACGTGGCCAGCATTTTCTCGACATGAAAAAACACCTCTCGCAGGGACTTTTGGGAATGAACAGGGTCAAACTCAGAGAGGACCACAGCAAATGACTTGTGGTGGGGTGAACCGGGTTTTTCTTTTTTTTATTTTATCATCCCCTGTTCTGTTATACATTTGTTGATTTTTTCACTGCGTTTTGTTTTTAGGGTTTACCGTTTTATTACTTTTTATTTCATTCTTTGACTATATATTTACCTCTTTTCACCAGCATTATCAGACATCTCTTTGGCATCCCTGATTCCCTTTTGTCTCTTTGTGTTTTTTTCAAAAGTTATACCTATTTAACTTTGTTTTAATTAATAATGTATATCAATCATTTGTGTTGAACTACAATAAATTGGTGCAAAACATGTATTAAAGGGTCGTAAAAGGTTTAAAACAAAAATAGGGAAAACCAAACATTTTAGGATTATTCAAAAATCGATTCAAACTGGATTAATTATTAAACTTGTTATTGTATTGTATCATTACAAAACATTACTATGTTTGATCCCGGGTTCGCCCTCTCTTTTCTTCTATTTCTTCAGCTCAAACTTTTCACTTAGCAGAAACTCTGATGACTTTCGTAGGGGAAACTCAGCAAAGCTGAGAAAGTCGTCGTACATGGCGGCAAAGCGGCGGCTGCTGGCTTCCCTTTTAGGCAAAAGAGGGAAAGTAGTATCGACGAGCAAGAAGCCAACGACTGCGTTCTGAGTAAACTCCAAGGGCACGATGATGATGATGATGATGGTCCTTCTCCTCTTCCTCTTCCCTTTACCAAAAGCCCGGCTCAGCAGATCGTCGACTGTGTGGAAGATGGAGGTCAGATTGCGGCCAATCGGTTCGGGAATGAAATTGCCCCGTCCCGGTGGTGGTGAATGGCTGACGTAGTCAATCAGCGGGAAGATCCAGCTTAGCATTCGCAGGTCCTCGACGAAAAAGTCCAGCGCCTTCATGCGGCTGACTCCGCTGAAGAAGTGCTCCGGGAAGAGGTGGGGCACAGTGGGGACGAGATCCTTCTGGTCATCAGTGTCAATTGCCGCTAAAGTTGAAGGGACGACGTCCTCTGCGCTACTGTCGTCCTCGTCCTCGTCATCGTCATCGTCGTCATTGTCACCATCACCCTCATCACCACCATCATCACCCTCGTCACCTTTATCTTCCTTTTTTTCTTCTTCCTTGTCCTCTCTCTTCTTCTCCTCACCCTCACCCTCACCCTCACCCTCATCACCCTCCGCATCGTCAATCACCCTCTTGACACCCCTCTTCTTCTCCTTCTTCTCCTCACCCTCCACCACCGCTCGATAGCCGTACAGGTGGAGAAAGCAGCGGTAGTAGGTGATCAGGTGCTCCCGCGGTGCTCCCGACGCCTCATTGGAAAACTCCAACCAGGGCAGAGTTCCAAGAAGAGGAGGAGGAGGCTGCTGACCTTCTTCCTCTGGCAGCGGAACGCCCCCTACTCCACCTGCTTCTACTAGGTCCGCCTGCAGGTGGGCGGAAAATGGGAGGACGACGGCGGCGTAGCGATCAAAGGTGATCCATCGCGGACGACGGTGAGGCGGGTCGGTGGGGCCCGGCGCCACCAAGGGACACGGCCCCTCCAGGCGAGGGTCCGGACGTTCCAGGGACGGGCCAGTCCTCGAAGCCGAGCCTGGCGATCACCTCGGCGGCGAAGCAGTAGAAGACCGCCTGCCACCGCCAGGTACTCTCGCGCATGTGCACCTGGTGAAAGAGGTTGAAAAGCTCCGCAGAGGGAACTCCGGCGCTGGCGCATCGTGAAGCGGCGCCGCTCGCAGAGTACAGGTCCTCCGCAAGTAGAATGGGCCCAGAGGGTGGGAGGCGGGCAGAGGGGGCAGCTGCGACGGGTGACGAACCAGCGGAAGATGCAGCTCTGGCAGAAGGCGTGGTAGACGGGATCGGCTGCTTTGGAACAGGATTTAGGGCAATGATTCTCATTATCAGCGGAAGTGTGGTGGTGGTGGTGGTGGAAGTGGTGATGAGAATGGCCACCGGAGTTCGGTTCGCCACAATTGACCTGCCCTCCTCAAGGCACAGTGGACAGCCGTTGGCTTTGAGGCTTTCAAGGGCGGCGGCGAGGGCTGATGGGCACCAGGAAACGGTGGTATTGGTAGTGGGCGGGTTTTGCTGTTCAGCATTTGCCAGGGCTTGAGGGTCAAACTGTGGCAGAAATTGAGGGCGAAGCTGAAGGGGTGGGCCCCCACTGGCGCCAGTAGAAGCTCTCGAAGACGACTGGGCAGCGGCTCTGTTGGATTGGCAGCGGCTCTGCTGGTGAACCACTATTTGTCGAACAATAGGAACAGGCCCGGCAGTTCCCGGTCGAGGAGTGGTCAGATGAGCCGCTGCTGCTGAGGATCGAAGGCGACCAGGGCAAGGGATGACAGAGGTGGCGGTAGCGGGTCAGGCATTGTTGTCGATTGCAAATCTTGCAGTTCAATTGCAGTTCAAGAAGATGATGAACAAAAGTCAAAAGAAGGTGTTAGAAGATGTCTTTGACGATGTACGGCGAGGTGAGCTGTGTGTTACACTGCCTAAACAGCCAAATCGGTGAAATTGGTGCGCGCTTAGGCAGCTGAGGCTGAGGCGGCAGGACAAGGCAATTGCTGAAGAGGACAAAGCCAAAAGAGACCCAGGGACGTAGGAACCAGAGGAGGAGCACTGGAAGGTTGATCAGGACCGAAGTGAAGACTGAATCAGAGTTGAACAGCCAGTCGAAGAGTGCTGTGTACAGCAAGTACATCTCAATGGAAAGCAGAAGGCAAAAGTAAAAATGAGCTGAATTAAAATAAAAAAATGAGCTATACAACTTCGCACTTATAACGGTATCAAGAGGGAAAAGTACGCAGCAGCAGCAGCAGCAACACTGACATTTAAATGTCATTGTGGTAATTAGCTGGCGACAGTGTTGGGATGTGCTTATCAAAACAAATCATCAGCAGATGATTTGCGACGATTTTTCTTTTTATAAAACAATAAAAGCTGCCTGGTTAGCTGGCTGCTAATTAACAAGTGTTGATGGTTGCTAGCCGCGAATTATTATTATTCCCCTTTATTAAATAACAAACATGTTTTCATACTAAGTAATTGTTTATTTAGTAAAATTAAAAAATACTTTAACTGCGCATTAAACTCCTACAGCCCAAAAGCATAGCCGATGGTTTTAGACACTATAAAAATGTATTTTAGCATTAAAACAAAGTTCCAGGAACTGTTTATTAGAAATTTGAGTTTAAAAGTTTAATGAAATAAAATTGGAGCAATTTTGTTTGTTTTTCTCCAGTTAAACTCAACAAAAAAGGCAAAATTAAATTAAAGTTTGACAGAAGATCATTAGTTATTGAATGGCTTTTGGTATCTTTTAATTTGCCTTTTCACAATTGAAAATTGCACCGTTTGTTTCACTGTTTCTGGAGAAAAACTGGTGGTTGAAACAGGAATATTCCTCTCCTCTGTATTGATTACCTTGATGGCAACTGGGGAAAAACTGCTCACTTTAAGCAAAAACCATTTTTAGTTGCCCTTTAAGGTATTTATAAAGTAGCTCACAGCTTTGACAAAAACTGACGACAAGGTAAAACTGAATCACTTTTACTGCCCAAAACCATAAAACACAGTGAGTAAAATAATGTCAAACATGAGCAATCACAGTACACTCTATCAAACTCTAAGCAAAGTTTCACTGCTGATTCGATCGAATCTAAGCAAAGTCCTCTGCTGTCCACTGTACACTCTCTAGTTCACCTGAACAGTCGGCGGTACTTTGAGGGGTACTTTACTAGCGTTGATCTAATCAAGTCGCAAGATCGGGGACCCTCCGCTGGGCCCAGTTTAGCTACTACCTCTGTCTGCAACTGAAGACCTGCCCACTACTTCTGTCTGTGGTGGGTTTCCCAAAGGGCGCCTCCCACCGGCCGGTCACCTGCTCAAATTTGACATTGTCAGCGTGGGGGCTTCTTTCCCGTTGCTAAACGCCTACATCTCCGTCAACTTCATCCTCCTGCGCTGATGTTCAAGCAGTCTTTCTACCAAAACGTCGGTATACGGGCGAACTTTTTGCGGCAGATTTTGCTGGACAAAGAGAGTCACAGTCAACAATTACAAAATGCAGCCAGGGAAACACTTTTATTTCTTAAGCCTTCAATTCAGCAAACCGTTGAATACACTTTCATTACAATTTCAACCACGACCTAAACAAGAACAAATTGAGGCTTCTCTGCAGAAGGGGCAATGATCATTCTGCTGGCGTTGACGTGCTGGCCTTTTTCTACTGTAAGTTTTCCCGTTTAGGATTCTAGATTTTTGATGTTTCTCTCTTTTAATCCCTTTTTATCATTACTTTTTTAGTCAGCTTCATTTCCCTCAACTACGCTCAACTGCTGAAAAATCTACTCGAACTACTTAGTACTAAGTGTTCCGATGGTATTGCCACCTTCCTCCACCTGACCACCTACCACCTGGTGGTCCTGCACTTCCTCCAGGTGATCAGTATCAGTCGACGGGTGCTCTCCCTCGTCGGTGTCTTTATCAGCCTCCTCGCCCTCACCACCTGGCTGCGTCTGAAGGAGCTGAAGCAGTTCACCGCCAAACTGAAAGCAAAAAAAAGCACCTTCACCGAGGCGGAGTTCACCTTCATCCGCCGCCACTTTGCCGTCCCCCTGCTCCGCTGGCTGGCCGACCTCAATCGAATCTACGGCCCACTGATCAGCGGCTTCATCCTCTCGACGCTGCCGCTGAACGCCCTCCTCACGATGTTACTTGCCTTTGGCCGCCTGAAGCTGCTGTACCGCGTTGTCGTCTACGTCTTCGGCGCCATTCAGGCGCTCTTCCTCTTCGGCCTGACGCTCTTCGCCGCCAAGCTGGCCGCCGAGTATCAGAAGGTGACGAAGCAGGTGCTTATACACTTCTACCTTCTCTCTTCAAAAAAGGGTGGAAAGCAGCTGGAAGGCGTAAGTTCGATGACCATGTTTCGCCTTCAACTGAGTCACTTCATCGTCCGCTTCCACACCAACAACCCCTACACGCTCAATCTGGGCAAGGTGGGCAAGCTCAATTTTCGCATGTTTGGGCGGATACTCTTCTTCTACTTTAAGTTTCTCATCTTTGCCTACAAGCTGATGATGGCCAAGTGTTGGGGAAAAATAGGAAAGGAGATAGGTACACGGATTGAAAATTGAAAAACTGTTAATGGTGATAATAAAGGGTTTTTCTATTTTTTCCAGCTTTCGAAAAAAAAAAAAAATCTTTTTTTTTATGTTTAAATTATTTTTGTTTTTGTATTTTTCTGTTTTTTTTTTTTTTGCTCCAAACCAAAATTCATTACACACAAACCTTCTATTATTTTTTTTTTTTTTTTTTGTCGATTTTGTCGACTTTTGTCGTTTCTTAAGGTTTTTTGTCGCTTTTCGACTTTTGGTCGTTTTGGTTTTGTTCGACTTTTTGTCGACTTTTTTTTGGACTTTTGTCGTTTTAAGGTTTTTGTCGATTTTTTTTTGTCGACCTTTTTTGTCGACTTTTTTTATTTATTATTTTGTCATTTTGGCGACTTCCTTAGGTTTTTTTCGACTTTTTTTTTTTTTTTTTTTTCGACTTTGTCGACTTCTTAAAGTTTTGTCGATTTTTGTCGACTTTTGCACTTTTAAGGTTTTTTGTTTTTTTCGCTTTTGGTCGACTTCTTATTTTTTTTTGCGACTTCCCTTTTTTATTTTTTCGAAAATTTTTTTTTTCGATTTTGTCATTTCAAAATTTTTGGGGGTGATTTTTTATCTTAGGTTTTGTATTTTGGGTTTTTTCCGTAATAAAATTCTAGGGGGTCGATAAAATGCATAGAAGTGTATAGGGGGTCGATAAAAATTCTAGGGGGTCGATAAAATGCATAGAAGTGTATAGGGGGTCGATAAAAATTCTAGGGGGTCGATAAAATGCATAGAAGTCAATAGGGGGTCGATAAAATGCATAGAAGTGTATAGGGGGTCGATAAAAATTCTAGGGGGTCGATAAAATGCATAGAAGTCAATAGGGGGTCGATAAAAATTCTAGGGGTCGATAAAATGCATAGAAGTCATAGGGGGTCGATAAAAATTCTAGGGGGTCGATAAAATGCATAGAAGTGTATAGGGGGTCGATAAAAATTCTAGGGGGTCGATAAAATGCATAGAAGTCAATAGGGGGTCGATAAAATGCATAGAAGTCAATAGGGGGTCGATAAAATGCATAGAAGTGTATAGGGGGTCGATAAAAATTCTAGGGGTCGATAAAATGCATAGAAGTATAGGGGTCGATAAATTAGGGGTCGATAAAATGCATAGAAGTCAATAGGGGGTCGATAAAATGCATAGAAGTGTATAGGGGGTCGATAAAATGCATAGAAGTGTATAGGGGGTCGATAAAATGCATAGAAGTGTATAGGGGGTCGATAAAAATTCTAGGGGGTCGATAAAATGCATAGAAGTCGTATAGGGGGTCGATAAAAATTCTAGGGGGTCGATAAAATGCATAGAAGTGTATAGGGGGTCGATAAAAATTCTAGGGGGTCGATAAAATGCATAGAAGTTATAGGGGGTCGATAAAATTAGTATAAGCTAGAAGTCATAGGGTCGATAAAATGCATAGAATGTATAGGGGGTCGATAAATTATGTCATAAATGCTACGATCAATTAAGGGGGTCGATAATCATAGAGTGTATAGGGGGTCGATAAAATCAGTAGGGGTCGATAAATGCATAGAAGTTATAGGGGTAAAATCTAGGTTTATTAATAAAAAGTGTTAGGGGGTCGATAAAACATAGAATCATAGGGTCGATAAAATGCATAGAAGTCATAGGGGGTCATAAATGCATAGAATGTATAGGGGGTCGATAATCAGAATTCATAAGGGGGTCGATAAAATGCATAGAAGTATAGGGGGTCGATAAAATTCGCATGAGTATAGGTCGATAATTAGGGTCGATAAAATGCATAAATGTAATAGGGGTCTGTAAATCAAGAAGTCATGGTCATAAATGAGTTCATAGTGGTCGATAAAATTCTAGGTCATAAATCATAGAAGTTAAGGTTCATTAAAAGTTTTTTGGTTGAGTCATAAAATGCATAGAGTTTAGGCCTCGATTAAAATTCTATGATAAAATGACTAAAGGTTCAATTTAGGGCCTCGATTAAATTGTCTAGATATTAAAATAGGAGTCAAAAAATTATCATGGGATCGTAATTTTATTTAACATAGAGTTTTTATGGTTTGGCGATAGTAAATTGCCTATTGTGCGCGTCGATAAAATGCATAGAAGTGCATTAGTAGGCGGTTGTTGATTAACATGCATAAAAGAACAGATATAAAAATTTTCAACTTTATTAATTTATTGATCACATCGAGAACTGAGTTTTAGCTGATGAATGTGGGTAGATATATGCATAGAGTTATAAAGGCGCTCGTACATTTAAAAAAGGATGATAATGCATGGAAGTAACAGATATTTTAAAGTTTTTTGGTATAATAGTCCTATTGAAAATTTTAGCTCATAACTGAAGTTATGTTGGCCATTTGTAAACATTGAAATAAATGCACAAAAGTCAACTTTCTTAAAAGGGTCATTTTGAACCCCAAAATTTTGTTTAAGGGTGTCAAAAGTTTCTCATTGAAAACAGATTTTCTTAAAAAAGAAAATGTTATGGTTTTTTTTAACAGTAATAAAGTAATTTGCATATTTATTTAGCATGACATTTCTGCCCCTGTGAGAACTTTAGTTTTTAGCCTTAGGTGTCTTCTAAAAACCAAAAGGGGGGATAAAAGCACACAAGAAAAAACAACTTTCTTTAAACTTCTGTTTAGTTCTTTTGATCACATCGAGACTTGATGGTTTTCTGTATTGAGTTGGTGGCGTAGATTAGCTGAGCTGCTGATTGAAAGACCGCTTGTTCACTAGTTAAAAAATGAAAAAATGATTAGTGCTGTTGTTGTTTAACGTCAAAACAGAAGTTATCATTGTTATTTTCAAACAGTACTACTTACTGTCCACCCTTGAAGAACTCCTTCAGCGTCTGACTGAAGTTCTTTGAGTCTTTGATGAACTCCCGTTTCCGTCCCTCTACCGCTCGTTTGTCCATGTAGGAACTCAGGTAGCCGCCGGCGGTGATCTCATTGACGCAGTCAAGCAGCTTCTTAATTGCAGAGGCAATTTCTCTGTTTTTGAGACAAGTTTTTGTTAGTTAATTGTTTAGTGCATTTGAATCACCAATTCCCAAAATCAAACACTAACTTGATCGTCTCCAAAAAAACCTTCCGATCGTCAATCTCATCGGGAATGCGCGAAAGAATCTTCTTCAGGGCAAAGGTTTTCCGATTTAGCTCCTGAAAGGGTTCATCCAGTCGCCGGCAGCGTTGTTCTAAATTCAAAAAAAATTTAAATTTAAGTCACTAACAATAACACACAAATACACAAATATAAGACAGATATTTCAAGTGTACCTTCAATCTCGGGAATGTTCGCCTGCAGGCGGAGCAACGACTCGGTCATGTTGATGCGAAAGGAGGCGGAAGTACTCTCAGGATGGGCAATCATGTTGGAATGCTGCTGCTGCTGCTGCTGATAATGATGGTGCTGAAGAAGTCGAGTGACCAGCTCCAGGAGGAAGCCCGGCTCGGCGTTTTCCGCCTTTCCCAGGGCATTCAGCAGCGTCACAGCGGCAAATTGGCTCCGTTTTTGGATCTTGCAAAGCAACGGCCGAATGACGATCGGCCAGACGAGGTGGCGTTCACGGTTGTGGTGGTGGTGTTTGGTGAAGAGGAAGAAGAAGACTGGTTCAGGGAAGATGAGGGCGTCGATCGAGATGATGAGGAGGAGGAGGAGGAGGAAACTCCGTGACCTCCACCATTGGCTTGTTGTTGTTGTTGTTGGTGATTACCACCATTTCCCTGATGGTGGTGGTGGTGGGAGCCATTTGGAATTGCGTTCATGCTTTTGGCCGTGTGCTTTTTGGTGATTTGTGTTATTTAAGTAGTGTTTGGTAAAGTTGTGAAAAGTAGTGTTTGGTGTTTGTTGTACGGGTGGTGAGAATGATGATGTGTTGAAGGGGATTTGATTCAAAAAGAAACTGAGTGTACTTCTGCAACAAATAATAATGATTTTAGTCAACTTTATTATAAAAAGATGTAAACACAGACAAAAAAAGTGGCACTACCTTAACTGTGTGGTGAATTGCAGCCAAAGCCAAGTCTACTATTGTGCTAATTAGAAGGCAGCCAGGTTACCTAATGAGGGTGAACGATGCAGTGCAATGCTGTGAGATGCTGCCAGATTATGATAGCTGTGTCAGAAGCTAAGATTGGGAAGCTTAGGGAAACAAAGTGAGCTTTGCTGTTGTTACCTTGGCAATGCTGATGCTGATGCTGATGATGATGATAATGATGAAAACTAGTAGATAAAAGATGTTTGATGGTTTAATGCAAGTAATTGTAAGTAGACTGATGATAATAGAGAGAGAGAGAGAGAGAGAGAGAGAGAAAGAAAGGGAGAATGCTAGGAGTTTTAAGATGATCACCACGACTAAACACAGTCATCTAGGGAGAAGATAAAGGGCTGAAAAAGGACACACACCCCAAGAAACCACCTGTTTTGTTAGTCCACAAAACCAAAACAGCACAAGAAGAAGAAGAAGAAAAGCCACTGCTGCGGCAGACAACACCGACTGACTGGCTAGTGGCAGCTCGTAGAAACAGCTCAGCGAGAGACAGCTCCCAAACTGGCTTTGCTTTGCTTTGCTTTGCTTTGCTCTGAGGCTACAAACACACGTTGATGGGAAGCGTCCGTCGGCTTGTGTGTGAGACTGTGTGTGTGTAAGTGCAGCCAGTGCACACAATGCACACAGAGAGAGAGAGAGCACAGAGGCGAGATCAGCCAGTGCTACTGTTTCTGCTGCTGCCTCTGCTTTGCCTGCGCCGACACTGTACAGCACACCGACGCACTGCACTGTACTGGCGCGCGCTAATATCAATGCAAATCGAAACAACAGTCAAGAATTAAAAATGCAGATTTTATTGCAAATATCAGCCGGTCAGGCTCATTTAATGACCACCATGGGTTGATCACCTTAGTAGCCGATACCTTGAAAAAAGTAAATTTGTGTGTCTAAAGGCGAAAACTAGTAAAAAAATATTTAGTTTGTGTATGCTTGTATTGCATTCCAGTAACGACCGTTTTAAAACCTGTCACACCTAAGTGCCTTAATACAAAAATAACAAAAAGAGGTTTAGAAATGGATAATCTACAAAAAAACTACTAGTTAAACACTAGAGAGGACAAAGTTTGTTCTGGGAAAAAAGTGTGTGCTCTTGCCAAATCAAAATGAGCTTCACGTGCTACCCCCATTGGACTGTTGCTATGACCAGAAGCGCCAAAACTCCGATTAGCAGCTTGAAATATTTGAACTTTGCAAAGCCATCAACCCATGGCGCCACATGTCATTTTCCTCATTTCATGTTGCACTGCTCTCCGAAAAAAAGGCGCAATCAGTGTTTTCTGGTAGACTTGACACTGCTGCTGCTGCTGCTGCTGCTGCTGCTGGTGCTGCGAGTGCACTGTTCATGTTCCCAACTTTCACTCACATTTGGCGCTTCCTCACAGCAGCAACATTGTCTCCACATTTGCCAGACAGCTCACAACGACAGGCCAGCAACCGGAAAAACAACTCCAAAAGTCTTGTCAGCTCCAGCGAATTTTTCCTTGTCATCAAAAAATCTCTCAGTGAGAAGATTCTCAAAGAGGTTCTTTGGCTCAAAAGCCTTTCCATTCAACTGTTGAAGTAGGAGTGCTCCTTGCTAAACAGCTCAGCAGCAGCAGCAGCAGCAGCATCCACCGAGTGAGATATCACCACCACAACCAACTCCAAAGGACTAAAATTGCCAACTTCCAAAATGAGCTCTAATCCAATTCCTTGATCACCGGTGTCTCCGAAGCTTTTTCGACTCCTGCTCCTGCTCCTACTCCTCCAGTGGCTGTGGCAGTGACCACACATGGCGCCCGGCGTCGCCCGGGAAAGTACACGTGCCCGGTGGAAGGCTGCAATCCTGCCGGCGCCCAGCAGCAGCCCCGCCCCCACCACGTGCACGAGTACTACCCCTCGAGGCTGCTGGTGCACTACCGAACGCACACCAACCGCCGGCCCTACGTGTGCGTCTTCCCCGGCTGCTGCCGCCACGCCTCCTTCATGACCGCCTGCTCCCTGGAGGCGCACATCCGCCTGGTGCACTTCCGCCAACGGCGCGCGGCCGACCCGGCGCGGCCCGGCCGCGCGCAGGTGCTGCAGTACGGCCGCGTGCGCCGCTCGCTCCTCCAGGCGGACTACCGCGAGCTGCGCATGCCCAGCCAGGACCGCCCCGTGGAGAACGTGCCGCCGCTGGAGGAGGAGGAGGAGGAGATGGTGGAGGTGGCCAATGAGGTCGAGGCTGAAGAAGAGGTTGAAGTCAATGTCGAGGTTGAAACAATTGAAGTTATGGTTGACCCTGAAGATGTTGAAGTTGAGATGGAAGATGCAGATGATATTCTGCTCTCGGTTCCGACTCCGGTTCTACCTTCTATTTCTTTTCCTGCTCTTGTTCCTGCTCCTGCTCCTGCTCCTGTTCCTGCTGCTGTTCCTGCTCCTGCTCCTGTTCCTGCTCCTGTTCCTGTTCCTGTTCCTGTTCTTGCTCCTGCTCAAGCTCTCAGTCCTGTTCCATTTGATCTGTTTGATGATGAAGACCCTTTTGCGCCTCCTCCTTCTCTTCCTCTGGTTCTGTCCCCTGCTGAGCAGAGTCTGCAGGATGTGGCGCATGATCACTTCCTCTACGCCAGTCCCCTTCCGATGGCTGGTGCCGCTGATTCTCTGCCTGGATTCTCCGGCCGAACGACGACCGGAAACACCATGACCGGGCCCCACTACAAACAGGGCCTCTCCGCTGACAAGAAGACGATCATTCACGTCTACTACTACACTGAGGAGCGCCGAACCACCTTCCGAGGTGATGACGAGGAGGAAGGCGAGGAAATGATGGAGGAAGAGGGTCCGTTGGATCTTTCGATGAAAAAGAAGGCTTAATAGGGGCAAATTGGAGTTCCCGAGTCAGATCATATGCGCAATAACAGCTTTTTCACCCCTTCCAAATCCAAAGAACCAATTGTACACCCTCACTGTTATTACTCAATTGCCTCTGTTTACCTTATAAAATTTACCAAATGTCAATTTTTAATACACAAAAAACAGCCATTTTACACCTATTATTATTTACATCTAATAAAAACCTATTCAAAAGCCATCTTTTCTAAACCTTTTTTCAATATTTATCGGTCCTTTGCCATGTAGTACAGAGTGAAACAGGCAGTTCTTGAGAGATCCTTGGCACTAAATGGAGAAAATATCAAATTGTTTATTCTCTACCTAATCAAGGATTAAATCAAACATACTATTGACATTAGTTCTAGGCACTGTCTAGGACAGCAATGAAGCTGCATGAACTGGCGGCTGACATTTCGCCGATACTGGCGGCGTCCACCTCGGTGTTGACCTCAATGTTTGGGCGATTGTTTCCGCTTCCGTCTTCATTGGGCGAGGAGGACAGAGAGCAAACAACGCATCGGCAACGAACTCGCTTCATCATCTCTTCGTGCATCACCGCCGACTCGCTGAGACTGTCCCTCAGCTCGGCCATGATGCGATCCATCTCCACGGTGGCCTCAGTGAGCTGAGGACTGGCCACTTGGCGGGAAATCTCTTTGGCGCCGCGCTGGAGTTGCTTCATCTTACGGCTCCAATAGAGGAGGTAGACGCAGAAGAGGCCGAGCAGGAACCCGAAGAGGAAGACCACAGCACCGATGAAGACCATGATAGTGGTGGTGGTGGTGGTTTCTTCCACTTCTTGGAAGGCGATGATTGGGTAGTGGGGAGGATATTGATTGCAGTGCTCAGTCACAACACAGTTGCTCAGTTGATATTTGAAGAGAACCTGGCGATGATGGCTTTGGTGGTGACCTGTTGTTGTTGTCGTTGCTGTTCTGCTAGGCTGATCTGAATTTGAAGGGAAAGAGAGCTTTTGAGAATGCCAACTATCGATGGCACCGATAATGCTCTAAAAACTGAGACTGTTCTTTGTGTCCAGCTTGGCGGCCGCAAATTACAACTTTGCTTTTCTGCATTCAGATGGAGCTTAAAATTTGAAAGTACCTAAATTATCAATATTTATTTGAATTATTTTTTGTGCAAATTATGCAGCTGCAAGCAAACGTGTTCTGCATGCAAAGTTTTTATCTTTCAAATCAAGTTTTGATGTAAATCAATTTTTTTGGTGTTAATAAAGCAATAATAACCTGTAATTAATTGCTTGAAACGCTTTTTTTAAATATACTTTGTAAAATTATTGAACAAATTGGATAATCAATATACTTCAATTTTAACTTATTTTTATAAAAATTGTTGTATTTTTTTGTTATTAGCATGTTTAATTTTAAAACTTGTTGTTTCAGAGAAATCGGTGAAATAAAAAAAATTAAAATTTGTATTTTAGACTGAACAGGTAATTTTCCACTAATCGCTCATTTACTTTAGTCATAAAAAAATTTATCTTGACAAAAAATCAGAAAATTATGAATTTATTAATTTGACAAAACAACCATTTTAAGTATTTTAAAAGGCCGCTCCGTTGTTTTTTGACGAAAAAGTATATCTTGATTAGATATAAGTTTGGCAAATTCAATAACTACCATCTTTGGTGCACTTTTTGTTACATGATAGCCGCTACAATGACTTGTTCACGAGAAAAGCAATTTATTATTTTGAAGCCTTTTACTTGAACGCATTTTTTAGTTGTCAATGCAATGAGCTTTGTCATAATTTGAAGTTTTAACTTTGATAATACATTTGATGGCAATGGATACATCAGCGCACTGTCTTTTTTGCTTACCTTTTCAGCTGCCTGAGCACGCGTTCTGGCGGTGATCAAACTAGATCACGGTGTTCCAATGCAGGCAAAAGCACACATTGAAAATGCTTAATATATTCACCGCAACTTGATGGTATCACCACCACTACTACACGTTTACAAATTACCATCACTTGAAGGGAAAGGGCACCACATTTATAATCGAGATGAAAAACATCTTCTTCTGTAAATCCAATTTTGCCATTAAAAAACTTCTGAATTTAGTTGTTTTAGTGTAAAAGATGAGGTTTGAGAGGGCAAGCACTAAAACTGAAGGAACGTATCAGGTGCATCACCTTAAATTGAGGGTATATTAAAACATGTTTAAAAAATTGTGTTATTCAGTGTTGTCTAGACAGGAGGTGGCAAAAACACAAGAGAGTGACCTTGAAAGAGGATAAAAAAGAAATTGACTGAGTGGTGAACAGACAGGCAGGCAGGCTTTGTACAATGGCTACTAAACTGATGTAATCACAGGGGGGTAAAAGAAATGGGTGGGCACAACAAAAACAAAAACTAGTTCCAGACACTTTAAGTGTGGCATTATTTTTGATGAAAAACAGATTTTACCAGAACTTCTTCTCTGGAAAGGGAAAAAGAGACAAAAAGTATAAAAGGGACAATCAAAGAACAAAAGATAGTCACATTTTACTACTTTTAGGTTTGTGGAGTACCCTTACCAGTTCGACAGTTCATAAAACATGATCAAGGTATTAATTTGTTTAATTGAAAAATGCCAATGATATTAAGAATTATTTTTATTGTGATTTTTTGCATTTATTTGGTAAAAGGTAATCCTCCTCCTTGGCCTGGCTGCCCTTGCCAGCGCTCAGGTGCTGCGCATCTCTCCGGTGGTCGTCGGCCAGGCGCAGCCCGGTCAACAGCAGGTCATTCAGCTTGGTCGAGGTAAAGAAGTCCGAAAAAAACTTATCAAAACTCACTTATCTTTTTTTCATTATTTGCCTATTATCAATCTTATCAAAACTAGGCGGCAGTCAAGGACCAGCCTCATCGTACCAGCCCGCCCCTAAACCGGCGCCTTATCAATCTGCCCCTAAGCCGGCGCCTTATCAATCTGCCCCCAAACCAGCCGCTTCTTATCAGTCAGCCCCTCGACCAGCCGCCCCTTATCAGTCCGCTCCCAAACCTTATCAGTCTTATCAATCCGCCCCTAAGCCTGTATCGTTCCAATCAGCACCCAAACCAGCCCAATACCAGTCAGCGCCAAACCCGTCTCTTTCCAATCTGCCCCCAGCCCAGCTTCTTTCCAATCCGCTCCCCGACCATCATTCCCATCATTTGCCCAGGCTGCTCCAGTCAATCGTGTACAGCCCTCAGTTTCCGGTCCATCATCTCGACCTGCTGCTCCTGCTGTTGCCTCCTATTCTGCGCCCTCTTTCAATCCAAAGCAGCCCAGTTTTGCAGCCGCTCCTCGACCATTGGCGCCCGTCAGCTTTGCCGCCGTTGTCGCCGCTCAGCCAGCTCAGCCGCTATCAGCAGTGGCCCCCATCAGCAGCAGCTATGGCTCGTCGTACAGCAGTCCTCGTACAGCGTCGTACAACAGTTTTCCTGCTCTTGCTCCAGCAGCAGCTTCCTCGAATTTGTACGCTAGCAACTCTCGATCTTCGCGCTACGAAGCAGCCGCTTCAGAGGAGAGCAGCAGCAGCCCAGTTCGACCACAGCCGTACTCGTTTCAGTATGAGGTATGAGGGGGGTGAAAAATGTTTGAACAGGTTTTTTTTCTTTCTTATCATGCTTCAATGTCTCTTTGTTTTGTTTTGTTCTCATCTTCAGACTGAAGACGAGTACCGCACCAAGATTGCCCGCCAGGAGGCCTCTGACGAGCAGGGAGTGGTCAGCGGCAGCTATTCAATTGCCGACGCCAATGGCATCGCCCGGGTGGTCAACTACATTGCCGGTAGGTGTTTTTTTGGGGGGAGGGTGATAAGATTGGTGGTGTTGATAAGATGATAATGTTTTACATGCTTTTTTATGATAATTTAGATATTAATGGATTCCGCGCTACAGGTATTGTTTATTAGTTTTTTGTTAATAAGATTTGACGAGCTAATTAATTTAAATTACCCCTTTTTTCAGTAAAAACTAACGAGCCTGGAACGCTGACCTCTGAGCCGGCCAATGTGAAGATTGAGTCCTCTGCTGCTCCTGCTGCTTAAAAGATAGCTAACTTTTGTTATTTCAAATCAAAGTTATTGTGTTGCAGCAAACAGAGCACTGCTAATAAAGTGTGCTGAACTAAAACGGTTTTGTTTGCTTTCAATTGTGTTTTATTTAAAAGGAAATTCAAACAAAATTTTAAATGCAATAAAAGTGTTGCTTTAACATTAGAGTTGGCTAGTTGACGCAGGCAGTGAAAAGTAGACTGAAAAAATTTGTTGTTTTTATAATTAATGTTTTAAAAGGACAACAAATTGCAGATAAGGTTTTGTGCTGGCAGACACTTGAAGTGTGCTCTAATAGGCACTTTAAAATTACTGTGCACTTGACTTGATGATCACATCGGCAGGGTTGCTGGTCAGCGTGCCCGGTTCATTGGTCTCAACTGGAGGTTTAAGATAAGATAAACACAAAACATTTTCATTAATAACAAAAAAACCGAAAATTTTAGCTTCATATAAAAACTTACCATCAGCTCTGAAGCCGTTCTCATCGGCAATGTACTTGACCACTCGGCGAATGCCTGGAAGGTAAAAGAACAAAACAAATAGTTAATTTGTTTTTAGTGCATTGTAAAAGTAGTTAAAACTTACCCTGCGACTCATAGGAGTACTCCCCGGTGACAGTGCCCTTATCATCGCCCTGCTCCTGGCGGGCGATCTTGCTGCCCTCCTCATCGGTGGACTCGTACTGAAAGGCGTACGGCGTAGGAGATTCATTACCACCACCGCCGTTTCCATTTCGACCATTGCCATTACCTCCTCCAAATCCATTACTTGAAGGTCGAGGTCGAGGAGCAGGAGCCTGAGGAGAAGGTCGAGGTGCTGGTGGAGGAGGTGGCGGTGGCGTTTGACGACGAGACGCCTGAGGTCGAGGAGCTGGAGCGCCAAAGCCAGAGCTGCCGCCGCCGAAGGAAGGTCTAGAACTTCCAAAACCACTGCCACCTAGAGGTTTAGGGGCACCTCCTCCTCCAAAACCACTTCCGCCTAGAGGTTTCGGTGCTCCTCCAAAACCGCCTGGAGCTCTTCCAAAACCACCACTTCCACCTCCTCCTGGTGGCTTTCTGGGACTACCCCCAAAACTGGAAGGAGCACTTGGAGGCTTTCTTGGGCTTGGGCTACTTTGAGGCTTTGGGGCTCCACCTCCTCCGAATCCTCTGTTTCCACCACCACCGCCGCCGCCACCGCCTCCCCCGCCAGAAAGTTGGATGATCTGCTCAGGACTCGGTGATGGTGATCCGACGACAGCGTTGGAGATTTTCAGCACTTGAGCTGCTGAAATGGCCACCAGAGAGGCCAAGAGGAGTAATTTGAGCATGATGAGATTGGTGACAATTTGTGAGCTGTGATGGTGTGTATGGTCGACTTGATGTTGATAACGATGATGATCCTTTCCAAATTCAATTCAAATCGATCGTTTCGCCCCGCTTTTTATATACTCTCTCTCTCTATCTCTTCTGCTACCGAACGGTACTGTACGACAGTTAACTGTACAGTAGCTAACTTTTTTGTACAACTGTACAGTTAACTTTTAGTTTTTTATTACTACTACTTTCAAATGACACAACTGTTTTTCAATTTAGCATTTTTGTCTTTCTTTCTTCCTTCCTTTTCAGCTGCTAAAGAACACTTTTATGTTGTTTTTATGCCTTTTTTCTTTTTGCATACATTGTCACTTTTACTTGCTTGAGTGTCAGAGTGAACAGAGCCGTCATCAGCAAAGTGCAAGGCCATCGGCAGTATCATCTTGGAACTAGTGCAAACACATGCGATTCAACTGAACAGAGCAAAATGCAGCAATGTAGCAGCAACGGAAACAACAACAAAAGTTTTCTTTTGTTCCATATCACTAAAGGCAAATCAAGCTTAAATCAATGGCGTTTTCTACTGAATTTTCTAAAAACAAGACAGTTTTATCAAAGGTAAAAAACCCTTCAAATATGCAAAACATTTTATTTTAGTTTCTAATATGCTGTGCAAGTGTTTCGATAACAAATTACATTGTAATTTGGTGGCAAAAATGGCAATTGTAAAATGACTAAAAACATTTATCTTGTGTAAACAGATAGCTTTTAAAATAAATCATTTGTTATAATTGAAATGATAAGTTCTATCAACAAAAAGTACAATAGAATATAAAGTTTAGCCTACAAAACTACAAAATTAATTGCCACGCAGTGCTTCAATGTGTGTGGCATCACCACCACCAGTGATTCTCCTCAGCACACATCTATGCTCATCTCCAATTTGCAATGATTTTTCCCTTAATGATACTGATCTAAATTAGTAAAAGCTAAACGACAGAGAAAGTATTAAGGACATCTAGTACTGAAAGTGTGTGTTTCTCTCTGCGTATGTGATGTTTGTCAGACAGGCAATGAATCAAAGCATTTTTTTCAAAGCCTTCACGCCGTGTCTAGGTGTCATCACCGGCGTCAGTCAGTCAGTCAGTCAATCTGCAATGGAAATCAGTGCATTTCTCCTCAACATTAATTTCAGTCATTTATGTATCGCTTTTTTTCTTTATCACTGCCCTTTTCTGATCTGTTGTTAGAAGACGACGACAACCCTCGCAACATTCTCTCTCTTTTTTCTCTTACTTACTCTAAGCATACTTCCTATTATCATTGCAAAATGATCGCGCCATTTGAAAAGGCAGTCAAGGTTGTGTGCACGCTCTTTGTCATCATCATCGTCATCATCATTGTCATCAACAGCAGCAGTGAGAGAGAAGAAGATGCTTCTCATTTTTTTTTAACAAAACTAGTGCTACTAATTTAGTGACAGGTATGAAAATGCGTTTTGAGAAAAAGAGAAAAAAGAAAAGATAAAAAGAAAAAAGATAAAAGCTGTCACGCCCTTTCCACTCCAGTGCACGTTCCGTACAATCAAGCTAAAAAATCCAGTTCACCCTGCGCCACCTGGAAGTTTTGTGTTTTAGAAGAAAATTTATTGTTTAGAAAAAAGAAGAAAAAAGAAACATCACTTTTTGAGGAGGGATTTGATTTGTAAAGATCAACTTTTGAGGAAAAAGAAAAAGAAAGTTTTTGCGGCGAGTTGGTTGCGGCGGTGAGAATTATTATTAGTTTTTAACGGGGAAAGGTGTCTCTAGATTTAGTGGTGCGAACAAAACTGGGAAATAATAAAACTGGTGGCGTGCTGGTTGCTGTGGTAGATCGTTGTTGCTGTTTAATATCATATGGGTAATGAACATTAAACAACTTTTAACGACCGCCAGCAGAGCTCTGGATCTGCACGTCAGCAGGGTTGCTGGTCAGGGTGCCTGGCTCGTTGGTTTTTACTTTGGTTAGATGGCAGAGAAATAATAGAAATAATGTTATTTACTTATTTTGCACAACCTAAAAGTTACTATCACAAAAATTACCTTCAGCTCGGAATCCGTTGTCGTCTGAAAGTAATCGTATAGTAGTAATGAAATCAATGTGTTGTTTTACTTTTTATTATTTTTTTTGTTACAAAACTTACCAGCCACGTAGACGACAATTCGACTGATGCCATTGGCGTCGCTCAGCGTGTACTGGCCCTTCACTGCGCCAGATCCGTCAGCCTGGGAACAAAATGTTTAGTTTTTGCCCCCAAAACCCCCCCCCCTAAATCACACATCATACCTGCTCCTGACGGCCAAGCTTGGTGCCGTACTCGTCCTCTGATCAGCCGAAAACAATACAAAGCCATTTGTTAGTAAGAACCTGCTAAATTTAAAGGAACCTGCTAAAACTACAAACCCGAATCAAAGCTGAACGCATAGGGGGCGGGCTGCGAGTTGGAGTCATCGGCCTCACGGTAGGAGGATCGAGCTGGCTGCGCGAAGCTAATTCGCTGAGGAGCGGGGGCGGGGGCGGCGGCCAGTCGGACAATCTGCGGCTGAGGGGCGGCCTGGACGAGGCGGACCAGCTGAATTGGCTGCGGCTGCGGAGGGGCGGCCTGGACGATCTGCACCGGTCGAAGCGTCGAGGCAAAGCTGGAGCTGATGGGCTGAATTCGGGCCACAGTAGTCGGTCTGGGCGCGGCCTGGGCCTGGTAGAGGGAACCTCGAAGTCCTCCACCAAGACCTCCACCACGAGCCAGCTGAATGACCTGAACCTGGCCGGCGCTGCTGGAGCCAATGACGGCGGGGCTGATGCGCAGCACCTGGGCGCTGGCCACCGCCACCAGACCGAGAATGAGGACGCCCTAAACAACAGAAAAAAGGTTATGTTCTCAGAAAAGCAAGAAAAAAGTTGCATTTTCCCCAAAAAGTAAACTCGAGCACATGCCTTGATCATGATGATGAGGATTGGTAGAAGAAAAAAATTTGAACAGTTGCAATACGAATGGTCAACAAAAACAGCAAACAACGAGTGAGCCCGTCAACTGGAGCGGGGTGCTCTTTTTATTTAGGATCGATTGCTCTCACTGAAAACAGTGTTTCTTAAGTTGCTGGACCATCACTTTGCTAGCGGCCACTGTCACTTTTGTGTGTGTGTGTTTGTGTGTAACAAAGGTGGACGATGCTTTTGTGGTGGTGGTCGTTGTTTGTGAGCTTAGAGGAGAAAGAGAAAAAGAAGGCAAAAATTTGCACATATTAAAATTAGCAACTTGCAGTTTTGCCCCCCCCACACACAGTGGAGCATCTTTCCTCTTTCTTCTTTAGCGTCCCACCTACTGCTGCTACTCTTAATCATAATCATAATCATCATCAACTGCTGCTGATGAGCATATTATTATATTTATTTGCTAAGTCCTTATCACTGACTTATCATCTGCTGCTGCTCATCATCATAAACACTGTGGTGGACACAGTAGCATAAGCATGATGACAATGAGAAGAAGAGCGCGCTCGCCTGAAGCTTTTGGCGCACTTTCTCTCGCTTTTCACTTTTGCCATTGAACGCTGATGAGCAGACGGATTAGCTCAGCACACAGCTCACACTGGACAGCACTTTTTCCTCTTTTCTCACACTAGCATTTCACTTTTGAATTAGTAGTAGTAAGCTGGGCAAACTAAAGCAAGGCGACAATAAGACTACATTTGTCAGAACAAGAGGAGGACAATCAATCTTCCTTCTATGGGGGGAGGAAGGATGATTTGAATTACTAATTAGTGAAATTGCAGTGAAATTGTGAAAATTGTCAAGAAGAAAAAGAAGATACTAGGGCAATTTAAAGAAAAAGAAGAAGAAGAAGAAAAAGAAGACCCAGAGGGTGTAGTCATCAGCTTGCAAATTTAGATAATGTTATCAGTTTACTAGTGATAGCTGTCTTTCTGAAAACAAAAGTGAGAGGGAAAAAGAAAAGGTAACTCAGATCGTAGATTTTGAAATAGTTGCCATTTTAATATTTATGATTAGTTTTGAAAAATTATGAAGAAAAAAAGTTGCTGATGCCGGGCACTGAAATGCTTAGAAAGTGAAAGGTGCGCACTGATTTTATTTTATTAAACAAAAAAACAGCAAAAAAGAGTAATAAAAACACCAAAATACAACCAAAGCTTCAAAAGGTTTACCTAGCCCCGCTTTAATTAATTACATTAAGTGCAAGTTTTGTTATCGGTGATTGATGCGACTAATTTGTTAAATTAAAAGCACAATCAGACATTTATTATCAGAAGCTAGAATATCATCACGCTTGCACGCGTGACCACCTGTTGATAAATTGCGCCGTTGCCAGCAGCTTCCTGCTAATAAAAAGGGTGTTTTCTAACAATTTTTCTAAAACAAATTGATTGAATTCGTGAGGTGGCCATTTCTTTCTTTTTTGCGAAAAAACGAGTAAAAGTAAAGTTGGAAAAACAAACAAACAAACCTGCCAGTATATTCCGTGCAACATTATCACTTTTCCTCTTATTACCAGTTGACACATTCTGTTCCCCTCTTTTTTCTTTTTTTCCTTTTTTTAGAGTCAAACACCTTTACTGCGTTTTGCTGTTTCCTTCACCCTTTAGTTTATTTACCTTTATAACTCAGCTAATTGAAAGTGATTAATTGCACCTGACAGTAAATGGAAAAGAAAGGATTTTCACTTATTATCGCCTTTGTAAGGAAAAGGGAGAAAGAAAGTAAACGAGAGTGTGCATGTTGAAATTAGATATGCCTTGCCTAGTAGGCTTAGCTTTCACCTTTTTTGCCTGCATAGCAATTTGTCAGTGCAAATCAGTGCACACACACACATTTCGGTAATTCTAATTCTAATTCTAACTAACTCGTGCAGCCATTGAACCTGAATCGAGTTTTTAGTATTGTGCCCCCTCCTCACAAACACGGATGCAGAAAGGAGAAAACATCGCTTTTTTGCTGCCATGGAAAGATGCTAAGCGGATGCATAGCTAATTGAGATGCATGCTGCTAAAAAGGATTGGTGCCTAAAGTGGAAACAGTTTGCCATTGAAATCTGAAGTCTGAAGATCATCATCATCAGCAGCGTCGTCGTCGTCGTCCTCATCATCATCATCATCATCAGCATCATCATCATCATCAAGTGAACAACGGTAAAGATCTGCTGCCGATGGTTTCCTTATTTCAATGAAGCACTAAAAAGAGAAACTCAAAGCAGAAAGAACGTTTTTTAAAGTGCTTGCACTACAACTATGAGTCTGTTTTTAGTACAAACTTTGTTTCCTCAATTTGGTCAACAATGACAACCACCACCACATAACGGACGACTAATAGATAAACAATTGGTAATGGATCAGAGTGACTTGTCCTGTCCTTCTTTATAGTCCATTTTACCCTCAGTTTAAAATAAAAAAAATTAGTCATTTGCAGTTCAAAGACACCGAGAATGTAGTCTTTTTCTGCTTTCCTTTTTGTCTACCGCCAAACACAAATGGAATTAAACTAAAAGTCGCTGAAAGTCGATGAACGCTGCTCCATCGAGTCAATCACTCATTCACTCACTCACTCACTTCTTAATGAAAGTTTAATTACCAATGAGAAAAGGTAATGGGCAAAATTCAAGTCAGAGCTAGCGTTCACTTTTCTTGTGTGCCTCTAAACTTTCTCTCTTTCTCTCTCTCCCTCTCTTTCTCTCTCTCTCTTGTTCTTTCTCATCTGTCAATACCTGCTTGAGCGGGGCAATCAGTCAGTCTAATCAATTCATGAATTTAGCAATAAATCACCACTAGTTGTTCAGGTAGTCATCACGCACAGGGTAAGCTTCTTCTTATTCGCTTTCTCTTATTCAAGTTCAACTTTTTGCCATTTTACATAAGTAGAAGAAAAAAGAGGAGGAATATTTTACATTGCGGCCATTTATCAAATTCGCACAACTCTAAAGTGTTTTTTATCGCATCGCCATAATTACCACTTGTCAACAATCAACTAATACATACCCTTTTTCTCTCTTTTTAAAATGATCGTTGGTCATTGGCAACAAAAAGTATATTATTACTAATGATTGTACCCTTATTTTTCATATTAAAACACTTAACACAAAACTTAGTATAATTTTGCATTTGTTTTAATTTACCTTTTTTAGCCATCAATTGGCACTATCAACATTTTCAGTTAGTTAGCTAATCAGAAATGAATGAAAAATATGCGATGCCACAGAGGAAGGAAGTAAAGGGTAAAAAGGGTAAGTGCCCTTTCTTTCCTTCCTTCTCTCTTACTAGTCATTTACCTGTTCAATCAAAGAGGTTATTGCATTGTTGTTGCATTGTCAGTGTTGGCAGCACAGTCAAAACTGGCAACAGTAATGCACAGACACGGGCACAAGCGATGCACACTGGAAAGTGTGATTTCTCTTTCACCTGCACTCTCCCGACACAGGTAACTTGTTTTGCCTGATGTCGGGATTGCCGTCCGTCCGTCCGATTACCTCTTCTCATACTGTTGTTACCGCACAAATCTGAATGGAGAAAAGAAAGCACATTCTTTTAATCACGAATATTGGCGGGCACCGGTTAGCCTTTCTCTCTCTCTCTTTCTCTCTCTCTCTCTCTCTCTCTCTCTCTCTCTCTCTTTACCGGCTTCGGTTTTTTTGCATATAAAAGAAGGGCGCAGTCGTGATGTTCACACTGATTATGTTTGTTGCTGTCACTGGGAGATACTCTCTGAAAAAAATTGGCCACTACTACTGCAGCATAATCCTCGGCTACAAATACTGTTTGCTGTTTGTAATTTTACTCGCTCTTTTTTTCTGGTTAAAGTTTAAATAAACACATTTGATTGAAAAAATGAAACTACTTTTTTCGTCGGCTATCATCTTTCATTTCTTGATCACCCTTTTCCACCTTCAAACATGCCAGTCAACGGTGATTCGAACCTTCGACCATCAGCGAGCATCTTCGGCGGCGGTGAGAAGAAGCCTGCGGATGGGCCGCGCCTTCTCCGCACTTCCGCCCAAGTCGATGTGCACCTATCGCGGCTCGCGAAGTCACCGGGTGGGCGAGTTTTACCGCCTCCCCGAAACGGTGACGCCCACTCGGTACCGACTTCGCTTCCGCGTGGACGCCCACCGCCAGAAGCTGTACGGCCACTCGATGATCAGCGTCACGCTGCACAATCGAACCAACGTCATTGAGCTCAACTCGGTGAAGCTCACTATAAATGGCGCCTCCTTTCGAACGAAAAATGTCCGAGGTAAGAAGGTTGATCTTATCATTAATTTTTACAACATTATATCAGCCTTATCTAACTAAACTCAATTTAATTTTGCTTATCATCAGTGGACGCCGGCATGGTCTACTACTGTCCGGAGAAGGAAACGATCGTCCTCTACTTTCCCAAGCCGCTCCACAAAGGTCGCGCCAATCTGACCATCAACTTCTCCGGAAACCTCACCGAGATGTCCCTTTCCGGTTTCTACAAATCCCAGGCCGCAGCCGATCCGCTAAACACCATCACCACTACTGACTTTGGGCCAACCGACGCCCGGCGCCACTTTCCCTGCTTCGACGAGGCCCACTTCCGGGCGGTCTTTGACCTGTACTGATTGTACCTCGAGGCTACCAGGCGCTTTTCAATGCGGCCAGCAACCGCCGACGCCCCTACTCGGCCGACTCTGAAGAGGTCCGTTTTGAAAGTACTCCGCCCCTGGCCCCCTTTCAGCTAGCCACCGTCGTAGGGCCAAAGTTTTCGGTGGCCCGTCTGAACAATGAGACAACTCATCTTTCAAACGAAACCAGCTCCAACAAAGTTTCCATCTCCGTCTACTCACCTCGTAAACCAGTTCAAGAAGAGGAAGAAGAAGAAAAAGAAGAGCAAAACCAAGAAGAGGAGGCGTGGCACTACGCCCTCGACACCACCGAAGAGCTGCTCACCTTCTTCCGGTACTACTTCGACCGGCCCTTTCCCTTGAGCAAACTCGACCTGGTCGCCCTGCCAAACTACGAACAAGCGTCCATTGAGAAGCTCGGTCTGATGATCTTCTCCGACCAGCAGCTGCTCATTGCCAATCAGAGTACGGCCAGCGAAGAGGAACTTCAGCTGGTGGCCAGCACGATCAGCCACGCCCTCGCCCACCAGTGGCTCGGCAGCGGCCTGGTCACCTTCCGGCGGTGGACCGACTTTTGGCTCTTCGAGGCGCTGGCCACGCTGATGGAGAAGGACAGTCTGCAGAGTCTCTTTCCGCACTGGCGAGTCTGGGAGCGATTTACCGGAAGTGAGCTGAGGCGAGGGCTTCAGGCGGACGCCAGCCGGCTGACCGTCCCTCTCGACCGGCTGATAAGTCATCCAAATGACATTTTATCAGCGGTGGCCTACTCAAAGGAGAACGCCTACTTTAAGGCGGTTTCGTTGTTGCGAATGCTCCGCTCGGCTATTGGAGAAGAGGTAAAAGATGTCAAATTAATAAAAAGACATCATTTTCTATCATCTTTCTTATCAAAGTGTTTCACTTACTAATTTGCTTGTTTTTTGTTGTTGTTCATTTTAGACATTCCAGAAGGGAATCCGCCTGTTTGTGAAGACGTACGCCAACCAGTCGGCCACTGCCGACGACCTTTGGAGGTCCTTTAAGAAGGCCATCGATGGTGGGGAAGTGCTGTTGATGATAAAAACGTTGATGAGCTGGCGCAGTTTCACCTTGAAGTGGTGGACAGTATCGCCAATTGGACGCACCTGGCCGGCTATCCCGTAGTTCACGTAAGTCGATCAATTTTGATCACACTTTTTTTCAGTAGTACTTTAAAATGTGTTCAATTTGCTGTCTTTCAGGTCAAAGAGCGACAGGAGGGCGAGGTGAGGGTGCTTCAACTTCGACAGGAGCGCTTTCTAGAGTCTTTAAACATCTCCTCAAGTAATAGCAGCCACTCAAGCAATCACTCAGCCGATCAAACACTGGCCCATTCCATTAGCGTCATCAACCTTCAACCCCTTCTCGCCGACCCACCAGGCGCTGGTCACCAACCGCGAGGTGGAGCTGCGAATCACCGGCGAAATTGGGAGGGCGGAGTGGGTCAAACTGAACCCCCAATTCGCCAACTTCTACCGGGTGCACTAAATCCGAGGGATGCTCGCCCGTTTTGCCGTCTCAGTTGAGGAAAAGTTGCTCTCTCCAATGGACCGTCTGAATTAGTAGACGACCTCTTTGCCTTCATTCGCTCCGGTCACGTTTCAACCGAGGTGGTCTTTGTTTCCTCTGGAGCTACGAACAGGAGGACAATCCCAACGTCTGGGCGGTGAAAAGTGTCGGCGATGGGCCAGCTGGACACGCTCATTTCCGGTGTAGAAAACGGTGGCGGATCAGGTGGTAATAATCAAAAACACTAGTGGTAATGGTCAACTTCAAGAGCAGTACCGGAAGTACGGTCAGCTGCTGCTCGGCAAGGCGTACCACCGGCTGGGCTGGTACCCGCCGGAAGTGGGCCGCCCCTCTGTGGGCCAAAAAGATGCGCGTCGACGAGGTCGCCCAGGGAAAGTTGAGGGAAAACGTTCTCTGTTTGATGGGCCGACTTAAGGGGGAAAATTTACGGCCAGTAGCTGGGGAGAAGTTTGCCGATTACATTGACGGGAAGTCGGATCTGTCGCTCGGCCTGTTGGAGTGCGTCTTTCGGGGTTTTCCGCTTTTTCGTTGTCTTCTAGGCTAAATCAGGCCCAGGATTTTCAGCGGCTGTTTCAGGTGAGTTGTAAACTGGAAGGGAAGTGTCTGTGTGTGAAAAATGGTAAACAGTAAATTAATCTTTTCTGTAAAGTTTGCAGCTCTACCGGAAACGACTCCCGAAAGCACACACCTCTTCCCATTGCCCTGGGTTCAGCGGGAAAAGGCCGCCGAGATGCAGAAGTGATGATTTTTTTAGAGGTAAATTTGTTAATTTTGTTTTCAATTGAAAAACATTTAAACCTACCTTCTTTCATATATCTCATTTTTCCGCCCACGTCGAGCTGAAGAACGCACACCATGCTCAAGGGGCTCTGCTCCCGGTCGGTGAAGGCCGTGGGGGGATGAAGCGATCACAAAAAGGGTTTTCCCCGTTTTCCCAAATGGCCCGCTTCAATGCCGTTTTCCCCCGTTTAAGGTAAACAGATTGGGAAAAAAAAAAAAAAGGCAATGCAAAAAAGTTATCACAGAAAAAAGTAAATTTACCCCCCTTTTCCCCCTTGTTTTTAGGGCGTTTCGAGTCTTTCCCCCCAGGAGGTGCTCCGTTGGAAAACTGCTTTTAAAACCCTCGCGGGCGTTTTGCACAAAGCCTGAAAAGGGCCCCTTGAGAGGTGGCCACCCTTTTGGATCAGGCGAGATCAGACGTCCAATTTTGCGACGTTCTTTGAAAAGGCTCAAATCGCTCAATGCTGACACATTGTTAAATGGGAATGAGATCTCGGGGAGGATAGCAACAGCAATGCAAAATTTAGGGTTTAAATTCTTTGACTTTGAAGAGTTTGATCCCAAAGAAGAAGGGAAATAGGAAAAAAACAACAACGGCTTTTCTGTCTGTAAAAAAAATGATTTGGTTAGTTATGATTTAAAACTTTTTTTTCCCTTTCCTGAACATATTATTTTTTTTGTACCTGACAATCCTTAAAAACCGTTTTACATAACAGATACCAGACACCGACTTAAAACTTGTAACTAAGAATGAAACAGAAACTTGCCGTTTGTTTGATTTTTTAATTTTTCTGCAGCAGCCTCTGCGCAAAAAAACACGGCGAATGAAGAAAGCCCCTACTATTTTAACCACTGTGCGGCCAGTGCCAAAAATTTTTTTTCTTTTGTTTCACAAAAAAGCTGCCCCCCCAAACCCAAATTGGTGATTACTGGTTTCTGGATTCACCCCGGGAATTTAAATCCCTTATTCTTTTTAAAATTCTTAAAACCCTTAAAAAATTTTTGGGAATAGAAACAAAAAAAGAAGTACTAAATACCCCAAAAAGCCGCCAAAAAAAACCCCGGGCTTTAAAAAAAAATGTCGAAACCCGGGGGCAAAACAGAAATCTTCTGGCCCCGTGATCTGCCCACAAATTTGAACCCCCCCCCAGCCTGGGTTTACCCCGGGTATCGTTTAAACTCTGCGAAAACCCCCCTCAAATTTCTTTTTTTTACAGCAATCAACAAATGTACTAGTGGTGGCAACTTTAAGCGACGAAGCCTCTGCTGCTGCTGTGCCTTATGTTGTCTTATCTCAAAGTAGGGAGATTTTGTGCTGCTGCTGCTGCTGCTGTTCGGGCTGTTTCACAGCTTCAGCCGCCTGCACCCATCAGGTACATTGAAAGTACAACAACTTTTTTCTTGCTATGATATCTTGTGTTTGTGCAGCATTAGCAGCACTACTAAGAAGCTAACTCACCAAACATCACAGTTTCTGTCTCATTCATCAGAAACTAAGCAGACATTTGGCACTTGCTGGGGACAGGCATTTCTACACCAAAAACGACGACGACAATGCCACCAGTAAACACCAGCCCCCAACACAGCTCAGCTAGATGAGGTGCCCATTGTGGAGCGGTTTCGCTGAAGATGAAGAGGAGGAAGAGGATGAAGAGGATGAGAGATGAGAGGAGACCGAGCCCGTCGGCGGAATCACATCGTCTACACCGTCGCCCCCCTACTACCCGCTTCATCTGTTTTGGTAAGTCCGTCGTCTGAATCTAAGGATAAATAAATCATCTAAAAAGTACCTTTTTTTGTCCCATTTCACCCAAAATCCACAGGTCTCTGGGTACTCCATCTTCAATCCGACGCTGGTGCAGGGTGAGCACCATCTTCGGCTCTGACTTGCGCGGCGTGTCGCTGATCTTTCCGGCTCGGTCCGATTGGCCCCAACGCTGGGACGCTGACTAGTAAGTTTTTGAACTATAAAAAGAACCCTTTTTTTCAAGAACATTTGACTTTTATTTTTATTTTTCCTTTCTTTGCAGACGGCTTTTCCCCAATCGCTTTCAAACAACCGCCAGGGGCCCCCCTCTTCACTTTCCTCCTCCTCAAGTCGCTGACCACCTTCCTGGTTTCCCCACTGGACCACGGTGGAACCCCCTTCTGCAAAACAACCCGGGCCCCTTCAAAAAGGCTTCTTCACCTCGGCCAAACGTCGTCATGGTCAACGTCTGGCTCAATGAGCTTTTGGTCGTGGTTTGGCTCGGCGACGGGGGGCAGCAGGAGAGGCGGCTGAAGAGAGCTCGCCTGGGAGTTGCCCCTCTCTCGAAGTTTTTTATCAAAGTTTTGGAAACACTGACGCTAGGGCAACAACAGTCGAAGATTGACCCTTGGCAATGTGGGTGATGGGAGGCGCTGCACTTCTTCTTCGGTTTTGGGTAAACCCCTTTTTCAAAAAAGTTTTTTGCCTTGCTAATAAAAATTTTTTTCTATTTCCTTTTTTTTCCCTTTTTAGCTGCATTCTCGGCCCTCTTTTTGGCGGAGCCCTTTCTGCGGAATCCCTTCATCGGCGCCGACAGCTCCTTCTTCTCCAACTGCCTCGTCACGCCGTAAAACCATTGCCTCCAGTTTCGGCGCTTTCTCTGCTCACTGATTTTTTTTTGCCCTCTACGTTGTCTAAACCCTATGATCAGCCTGATACCCGAAATAACCACCGCCAAACATCCGATGACAATGACGAGTCGCAGCTGATCACCGAGTTTTCCCCAGGACAACAACTTTTGGGAAAAAAGCTCAAAAGCAGCTCCCCCCAGTTTTACCAAACAGATGCACCACCCCCATCGTGCTCAGCTCTGCCGTTTTTTTCTCTTTGTCTTCGTCTGCTCGGTTTGTAGAAGGGTTTTTACTTACCCGGGTTTTTTTTTCTCAAATCAAAATCATAACTAAATCGGGGTTTAAAACTTTTTTTCCTTTTTTTTCCATTCTTCCCCGGAGGGAACCTACTTTCAATTTTTCCCCCTCCTTCGGCACCCAAAACGAGCCACCTCAGGAACCGGATGCGGCCCTGCTCGCCCGCCCCCGCCATCTCCTTCCCCCGTCCCTTTAGGGCGCTGAGCGTGCTGATCGCCCTCCGGGCCCGACCGCCGGGCCCGATGATCGCCCCCCGACCTGGTGACCGTTGGGGGCCGGAAACACCCTCGTGTACCTCTTTGCGGGCAGTGACACTAATAAAGCCCTCCAGGGGTGGGCGTCGTCCTGCTGGGCGCCGGCTTCAGCAGCGTCTTCCCTGCATCTTCCCCCCACCTGGAGGGGAACGGGCTGACGGTGACGGGGCTGGTCCCGGGTCGCTGCTCACCTTCGCCGGGGGCATCAGCGAGGGGCTTGGGGCCCCCTTTATCATCGGGCCCGACATCGACACGCGGCCCCTACGTTTTTTGGTGTACTTTACCTTCCTCAGCGTGGGGGCCTTTTTCCCGGGCCCCGCCCTGGTGGGCCCCCAAACCCCCTTCTTTGGTTTGCTCGCCGACCAGGTTTAAAAAAGGGAACGGCAGCGGCTTTCTATTCATCGTGGGGTTTTTTAGTAAATGATGACCCCCAAGACCATATACTGTTTTTCTGTTATTTGGTTTCTTTTCTTTATCTTTTCCGGGCCCTTTTTTTTGTACTGCTTAGCGGAGCAGCAGCAGCACAGCAGAAAATGTATTTGCCCCCTGTTTAAAAATAAAGTCACTTTTGGGGGTTTTTTTATTGTTCCTGTAAGGAGAACTGCTGACTGGTCACCGCTCGGTAACCCCCAGCGCAACCCGCTGTTTAGTTGTGTTTTCTGAGGTTTGCTAGTTTGGGTATTTTTGGGTCCCTGCCCAAAATTTGGTTTTTTGTTTAACAAAGGGCCCGTTTTTTAACATGTCAACTGCGTTCGTTTTTTTTTTCCTGCAACTTACAAAATTTGTCATTTATTTTTTTTTGGGAACCCTTTTCCCATCACTTCTGAAATACTTGTTTGTAGTTTTTTCACTTTAAAACAAACTCTCCAAATTACAAAAACTTTTTAAATAGTAAAAAACATTTTTATATCTTTTAAGGTTTAAATTTTTTTTAAGTTTGGTTTTTGTATTTGTGGAAATCGGGAAAAAGTCAATGCAAGTGACGGAAAACCATTTCCTACATCAACACCCTCGAGCAGCTCAGTGAACTCGCCCCCTTGATGAGCGCAATGGGAATTTGGGAGGAGCGTAAGTACAACAGTAAACACCCACACTCTTATCAAATTATTGCTATTTATCAAAAATTTTTTTCTTCAGGTACGTCATCCCCCCCGCTTTAATGGTCGGGGGGGATGGTCTCGGTTGAATTGCTGGAAAAAAGATTGGCCATTTCTCCACCGTTCTCGCGCTCACTGTTCTTTTCTCCTTATCACTCCTTTGTTTCAGGCAGCTAAGGGAAAAGATTTAAGAAATGCACAAAAAAGAGTTTTTTGAAAAAACAAATAGATTCCATTGTTTTTGCCTGTTTTTTCGGGATTGGTACTGTGTTTTGAATTAGAACGATAAAAAGAAAGGGGCATGAAGTAAAAAAAAAAAAATCAATAATAATCCAGTTTTGTGTGTTGTGTGCCGGGGTGCGGCAGATAAAGGCCCAGGGTCGACGATAGAAAATTTGGTTAAAATCAGATAAGTAAAAAAGTAAAGTAAACGGAAAAATAGTGGTAAATGGGGGGGGAAGGGTTTTTTGTGTAAAAAAAAGGCTTAATTTTTGAAATCATTTCTTCATTTTCCCTTTTTTTTTTTCTTTCTCTCTCCCCTCTCTCTTTTTGTTTACTTTCCTTTGTTAATCGCGCCTGAATTTAATCACACGTTGCTGCAGTTCTTGTATTGTGTTCCAAAACCGATCCACCTCCCTGGGCTTTCCCCAGTGGGCAGGTGCCGTCGGCAATTGAGCGCAGGTAAGGGGTGCCTGGACGAAGGGGCCCCAGATAGGGCACGCCGGGCCCCTTTCTGAGGGACCCGGCGGGGGGGGGGGGCGGGGCGAGGGCGGGGACGGGCGCGGGGGGGGAGGCCCCACCCAAGCGGGCGGTGCCGCGTCGGTGGGCGGCGGTGCCTCCTCCTGCCCCCCTCCTCTTCGACCAGCCCTCGCACCGGGCCCCCCGCTGGTACATCGAGCGGAGCGCCAGCCAGGCGAGGGTCCCACCCCCCGGGGCCCCGGGGCCACGCGGTAGAGGTGACAGAGGGCCGGGGCGGAGCTGGGGCAGGCCCAGAGAGGCGCCCACACTCGCCGCCGCCGCCACGGCCGGGTGGTGGGGGTCACTGACCAGCTCAAAGTGGCTATGAGCATCGGCGAGGCGGTGGCGAAGATTTCGCTCAGTTTTGATGGGCCCGTAGGGGTCGTGGCAAACGCTGAAGAGTGGAAACCCCTTTTCCGAAATAACCCCTGGGAAAGGAAAGGGAAAGTAGGGCCAAGGATAAGAAGAGAAGTGGGCACAAAGAAGTCCCTTTGGGGGAAAAGGAGGAAGGGGGGAAGCGGAGGGGGCCCCCGTCGACGGCAGTCCTCGTTGATCTGCCGCATTGTCAGCGAGGGGAAATGCAACGCCCACAGCTTGGTTTTTTACCACGACCAAAAACGGGGGCGGAGAAATTGGCGCTAAAGACGAGTCCCGGGCTCCGGGCCGAGGAGGGGGTTGAGGGCGTACACGGGGTCGCCCACTTGGGCGAACTGCAGATTCAAACCCGCAATTGGGGGTGGCAAGGTCGGACGGGGGGTCACCGCCCACCGGCGGCTCCCCCACCTCCACGAAATCGAGGTTTATCACCAGCTGTTGGGGAAATAGAGAAAAGAGACTAACCCGTTTGAAAAAAGCTAACGTAGCTGGCAGTAAAAAGTTCCCCAATTGAATTGATGACAAACTTCTTAAACCCCCCTTTCCCGCGAATAGAAAACCTTGTCCCCCGCCCCCTCCATACTCCACCGGCAGCTGCCTCTCCCGGCGGACCACCAGGGCCCAAAGTAGAGGTGGCCATCGTGGAGGGCCCCTAAAATGGCCATTCTCCCCCTCAGGCGGTGGCCTTCATCAGGGCGCCCACCAGCGTCACCGGGGCCACCGGTTTGGGGGGGCCGCCGGCGCCACCGTGGCGAGGAAGTCCAGCGGAAGAGGCCCGCTCGGGCGTCTCGCGTTGGTCGAGAGAGATTTCCCCGCCGGGCGAAAAAACCGCCCGGCGCTCCGGCCAGGGGACCACCGCCAGCCAGTTTACGCTGGGGTGGGCAGGGCGACGTTGACCCCCCACCCCCCCGGAAAAGGGGAGCATCGACAGGAGGCTGAGCTGCTCCGCGTCGGCGCCACGGGCGCCAGGGCGCCACCGCCCCCGCCGCCCCCGCCCGCCCCCTTGGTCTGCCCCAGCGGCCGCCGTCGCGTCAGCAGGGCGCAGGTCGGCGTAGAAAGCACACCCCCGCGGTGGGTTTGTCCCCCCTCCGGCCCCTCCCCAGGGGAGCGGCAGCGCCTCCAGGGGGCAGCTGTTTTTTTTCCCGTCCAGCGGGCCAAGGGGGGCTGGCGGAGGGGGGGAAAGCCCCCCACCGCCTGCCACGTGTGGCTGAAGCGGCAGAGGCGGGCCCAAAGGGGGATCAGGCCAAATTTTTGTCATCGGGGGCCCCCACGGCGGGGGTGCTCTGTTTTTAGAAGGCGTAAAAGGTGGGGGGATGAGGGAAAACGGCCAAAAAAATGGGAATCGAGGGTGGCCGCCGCCTGGTTTTTTGGACCCCCTTCGCTGTTTGGTATCGCCGGTGGTAGCATACAGGGGGCACTGGTGGGGGTGGGGGGTGAAAAGGTGGGGGGAAACAGGGGGGAACGGGGGGGAAAAGGGGTTTTGGTGAGATGATGGGGTGATGTGAGTTATTTCTATCTAAATGAGTAAATTTTTTAATCTCACTTTCCTTCGTTTTTTGGGTGTTGGTGCAGCCCGGAGGCGAGGCGCATTTAAAGTCAGTGGCCAGAGGGGGTGGAGGACCTTTTTTTTCTTTGCCATCTTCTTTTTTCTTTTTTTGCTTCGGTTTTTTTCACCTTTTACTTTGACGTCCTCCCTTTTTTTTCTTTCAGACGTTTCAGGGTTTCTAACTGGCTGTGGCCGAATTGTTTAGGCTGTTTCGGAGGATGAGCACTTTAGTTTTTGGGGGTTTTTTGGTGGAAGTCAGTGGTGGAAACCCCCAATTGATCACCACATGTGTTTTTGGAAAGAAGAAGGACAGTTGTTTGACGAGCTGTGCGGGAGAGTCAAAAAAAATGATGGGCAGATGAGCCGATCCCGATTTAGCAGCCGCCAAAGTGAAAAACAAATTTCCCCACAAAAAAAAACCAAAAAAAAACTAGGAGAAAAACTAAACCCCAGGGCCCAAAGTTTGGACTACTGAACAAATTCACAGCCAGTGGCACAGTTTGGAAAGGGTAGAGACTGGGGGAATGATTCAGGGCGGGGGTCAATTTCTTAACAGTTTAAACCAGTTGTGGTGGTGGTGGTCGTCGTTGTTGTTGTTGTTTTAACCGTCGCTCTTTCTGTTTTGAAATCTTGCCGCAGATCCGGATCGAGCAGTGCCAGGGAACAGTAGAGTACGTCTTCTGTGGTTTCGCTGCCGTGTGGGACCTGTGGCAGTGTCGGCAGACTCCAGCAGCACAGCAGTTGTAGAAATAAAGTCGCTTTTTTTTTGATTTTTATTGTCTTCTGATAAGGGCTGTTCCTGACGGTTTTCTCTGTGACCTCAGTGGGGGAACTTGGGTGTTTAGACTTTTGTTGCCAAGTAGGCTCGCTGCTGAACTTGGTTTTTTAGTGAACAACGCAAAAAGTTTTTATAAGTGTCAATTTTTGTTTCTTTTTTACCTGCAACTTACACATTTGTCATTTTATTTTGGCATTCTTCAGCGTTTAATTCTACAATACTTGTCCCGTAGTTTTCCAAAAACTTAGAACCAAATTGTTCAAACCACAACAACTTTCTAAATAATAAACAGCAGCTTTATATCCTTTAAGTTTGATTTGTGTATTCGTAGAAATCAGGAAGATTTCAATGAAAGTGACAGACACCATTTCCTACATCAACATTCCAAGCAGCTCAGTTTTAAATTTGCCCGTTGATGAGAGCAATGGAATTGGCGACAAGTAGTAAGTACCACAGTTAACACGCATTTTTTTTCAAGTTTTTTATTATTTATCAAATATTTTCATCTTCAGGTACAGCCATCCCCTCCCGCTCAAATAGTCGTGGGGTTGGTCTCGGTTGACATTGCTGAAAAAACGATTGGCCATTCTCTCCACCCCTTCTCCCCGCTCATTGTTTCTAATTCTTCATATCACTCTTATTGTACAGGCTTGCTAAGAAGACAAGTTTAAGAAAATGCACAAAAACGAGTTTTTAAAAGCAACAAATAGATTTCCATTGTTTTTTTCAAAGTTTTAGCGCATTAGGAACTGTGTTTTTTGGGAAATTTGCAAAGATACAGCCAAGAACGTAAAATAAAAAAAACAGATAATAAAATCAGTTTTGTCTGTGTGTCGGTGGGGCGGCAATGGAAAATTTAGTAAAAATGAGATAAAATAATAAAGTATAAATAAACGAAATGTGGTGGTAAATTTGGGGAAAAATGGGAAAAATGTTTTGGGTTAATTTTTAAAATCAAATTTCCCCATTTCATTTTTTTCTCTATCTCTCTTTTAGTTTACTGCAGAAATTGCTGCCTGTTCCCTTTGGGGCACACGTTACTGCAGTTCTTGTATCCCCGGGGGTACCTCCCTGGGGGTCCTCAGCGGCGGTGCCGCTCGGCAATTGAGGGGCAGGTAAGGCTGCCCCGGACGAAGGCGCGCAGATAGGGCAACGTCCCCCCTCCCTGCTGAGCACCAGGCGGGGCGGGGGCGGGGGAGTGCGCGAGGGCGGAGGCGCCCACCGAAGCGGGCGGTGCCGTCGTCGGTGGGCGGCGGTGCCTCCTCCTGCGCCCCCCCCCTTTTTTCGACCAGCCCTGCACCGGCCGGCTGGTCAGCATCGAGCGGACGCCAGCGGGCGAGGCCCTCACCTCAGGGGCCCCGGGGCCCGCGGTAAGGTGACAGGGGCCGGGGGGGGCAGGGTTTCGGGTGCTGCTGCTGCTGCTGCCTGTAGCTGGGACGGGCCCAAAAGAGCGCCCACAGTCGTTGCCGCCGTGGTGGTGGTCACTGACCAGCTCAAAGTGGCTCTGAGCATCGCGAGGCGGTGTCGAAGATTTTCCCCCCTTTTGAGGCCAGTAGGGATCGAGCAAAGGTGATGTGAATCCCCATTTGAGAGTCAAATCTGACGGGAAAAAGAAAAGGGTGGAGAGGTTTAAAAGGAAGAGTGGGCACAAAGAATCTTCGGGTGAAAAGGAGGAGACGGAGGAAGCGGAGGGGTCCCTGTCACGGGAGTCCTCGTTTCGCCGCATTTTCAGCGAGGGAAAAGCAAAAAAAGCCCACGTTGGTTCTTTACACGACCAGAAGGCGGGGGCGGTGAAGACGGCCCACGACCATCCTGGGCCCGGACCCAGGAGGGCGGAGGGGTACACGGTGTCGCCCACCTGGGGGAACTGCAATTCACCTGCAGATTGGCGGGGGCAGGGGTCGGACATGGTCACCGCCCCCGGGGGCGCTCCACCTCCAGCGCTCGAGGTTGAACCCGCTGTGTGGTGGGGACAAGAAAAAGAGAAAAAGACAAACCCGTTAGAAAAAAAGCTAACGTAGCTGGGGTAAAAAATGATCATAATTGAAGACAAATTTTACCCCTCTTCCAGCGAACCAACAATCATTTTCCCCGCTCTCTGGGGATCCTCTGGGGACTGCACCTCCCGGCGGCCCCCCAGGCCAATTAGAGGTCCTCGTGGAGGGGGGCCCTAAAAGGGCCCCTCTCCCCAGGCGGTGGCCATCGCAGGGCCCCACCCGCGTCAGCGGCGCCACCGTGGCCGCGTCAGCAGGAAGTCCAGGCGGAAGAGGCCCAGCTCGGGCGTTCGCGTTGGTCGAGAGAGATCCTCGCCAGGGCGAACACCGCCCGGCGCTCCGGCCAGGCGACCACCGCCAGCCAGTTGACGCTGAGGGTGGTCAGGTCGACGTTGACCACCACCCCCTCCGGAAAGGAGAGCATCGACAGGAGGCTGAGCTGCTCCAGCGTCGTCGCCACGGGCGCCAGGGCGCCACCGCCCCCGCCGCCCCCGCCGCCCCCTTGGTCTGCCCCAGCGGCCGCCGTCAGCGTCAGCAGGCGCAGTGGTCGGCGTAGAAGAGCAGCACCTCGCGGTGGTTCGTCCCGCCTCCGGCCCTGCGCCCAGGGCAGCGGCAGCGCCTCCCAGGCGGCAGCTGTTGTTGCCCGTCCAGCGGGCAGGCGGCTGGCGGAGGGCGGGAAAGCCCTCCACCGCCTGCCACGTGTGGCTGAAGCGGCAGAGGCGGCCCAGGCGGATCAGGCCATATTGGCACATCCTCCTCTATTTTCTCTCATCATCATCATCGTCATCATCATCATCAGCGGCGGCGGTGCTCGTTTGTAGAAGGCGTACAGGTGGTGGGCGGTGAGGAAAGCGGTCAAAAACTTAAAGTGGGGGTGGTGGCCTCCGCACCTCTTGTTGGGCGCCCTTCGTCTGTTGGTATCGGTACCGGCGGTAGCATACAGGCGGCACTGGGGGGGGGGTGAGGGGGTGGAAAAGTGGGGAACAGGGTGGGAACAGGGGTGAAAGGGGTGTGGGAGATGATGGGTGATGTGAGTGATTTCTATCCAAATGAGTACAATGTTTTGAAGCTCACTTACCTTCAGTTTGGTGTAGGTGCAGCCGCGAAGGCGAGGCGCAGTGATGTCAGTGGCCAGAGGCGGTGGAGGTACCTTCTTCTTATTCTTCGCCACATCTTCTTTTTCTGCTTCTGCTTCGTCACCTTCGACTTTGACGTCTTCCTTGCAGACGTTTCGGTTGCTAAGCTGCGGTGGCGGCATTGTTTAGGTTGGTTCGGATGAGCACTTTAGTTTTTGGGGTGATCAAGAGTCAGTGGTGGAACTTGAATCAATCACCAAATGTGATCTGGAATGAGAGAGAGAGAAGAGAGATCATAAACAAATGATGAGCTAGGTGAGCCGATCCTGATTTAGCAGCAGCAAAAGTGAGAATCAATTCACACAAAAACAAACAAACAAACATTAGGAGAAAAATAACCGCCGGACAACGTTTGGACTGCTGACAACTTCACGAGCACAGTGGCACAGTTTGAAAAGGCTCCAGAGACTGGAGAGATGAGTTCAGGACGGGGCTCAATTGCTTTAAAAGTTGAACCGAGTTGTAGTGGTGGTGGTCGTCGTCGTTGTTGTTGTTGTTGTTGTAACCGTCGCTGTCGCTGTTTTGAAATTTTGCAGCAGATCCGAGATCTGAGCAGTGCAGTGCAACAGTAGAGTACGTCTTCTGTGGTGCGGCTGCCGTGTGGCACCATGTGGCAGTGTCGGCAGCACGCGTTTCTTCAGTACTGCACACTCCAGCAGTAGTAGTAGAGGCACGCAAACTAGAAGAATGTTAGCGTTTTGGGGGCAGCAGCACAGCAGCAGCAACCACAGCAGCAGCCACTCAGCCTTTCATTCAGACTACTGCCACTACTCCAAGTGACTGCACTACGCACAATGTCGCCATTGCCATTCTCCGGTACCAGGGTACCTCTATTCAATTACTCGAATTACTAAATGCACACACACACACAAATCAAGTTATCTTGACAACGTTTTTTATATTTACAATCACCAAAAACACAGAAAAAAAAATTAAAAAGTACAACACAACACACAGATAGATGTTTAGGTAGCGAGATACTGAAGAATATATATTCAAAGTGATTCAAGGAATCACTATACTTAGGAATTCTTTAGGAATGCAACTCAGGAGAGGAAGTTTTGAGGATGACTTTTTAATTAGGGCGATCACGGTTCACAATGCCTGCCTCCTTCGCCCGCGCAAAGCTTCATGCGCTCCTCATTCACCGCCATGGACATCTGCTGAGGGCGCCCAGAAAATCGGCGGCCGCGGGGATCGAAGCCGCCCTTCGCCTACTGGGCGTGGTGCACCTGCCTTTGCCCTGGCACCCAGCCTCCGGACAGGGCCGGCGGCGACGATGCAGGCCACAGCAGGCCCACCAGCTGAGACGGGCGGCCACCGTGGTCGGACAGTGCAGAACCGGCGTCTGTCCAAAATGATTCAAAACTTCAGCTTGTTCCCGCTTCAGCTGAAAGAGGTGAACCACTTGCGCCGATTCTTCTTCTTTTTCTGCCGCCCCCCGGCCGAAGACTCCACCTCGGCTTGGTCCACCGCGAAGAAGCGACTGCCCGGCTGGAGGGCGCCCGGGAAGAGGACGCTGGGGGCGCAGGGAGCGGGGGGGAGCCCCAAACTGGGCGAAGATGAGTGCCTGGGGCTGGAGGTGGAGGCGCAGGGGCCCCCTCCAGGCCCTTGAAGAGCGCCACCGCGCCACCTCCCGGCCTCCAGGCGGTGGGCGTTTGGGCCCGGTGGTCGAGGGCCCCCTCGGCGGTGCGCAACAACTTTTCGACTTTCTCTGAGCGCCACGGAGGCTACTAAGGTCCACGGGGGCACAACCGCCTGGTTGCTGGTTATTGTTGTTGTTTTTTTGTTGTTGTGGTTGTTGTTTGTTATGGCTCGTCATTTTGGCACAAGAAAAGGATTAAGAGAGATTAGATGAGGGAAAAGAGCTGTTTGGGCTGTTTATCTTTGTGGTCAAAGTCGCGTTCTGTGATTGGCAAGCACACACTGAAACTGGAGAACAGTCTGCCCTGCTTCACTACGACACACGGTCTTCTCTGTGGCCTCTTTTTCTTCTGCTTCTCTTCTGCAACTCGCTCGCTCTTTGTGTGATGCCCATTTCGGCATTATGTGGAACTGGTGCTTCACATGTGCTCCCGAGTCGGGGCCTTCTCTTCTTCTTCTGTTAGCTCTTGCTGATCTTTTCAGCATTGCAATTTCTACCCCTCTCATTTTGAAAACCTTACCTTCTTTTTTCTATCTTTTTCTCTCTTTGTGTATTCAGTTAGTTTTTTTTTTTATATTTTTTATTTGTGATTGTTCAATATCAGTATCTTACAAGGGCCTTCCCCGTTCCCCCCCCCAGCTCGCTTCACTCACTCCTACCTTAACTATGCACCGCTAACATTTCTTAAAAGTTTTGCCAGCGGCTCACCCTGACGAAAACTTGGGGGACTGTGAAAAGCCCACCGACTCGGGCCCCGCTCGCTCCGCTCGCGAGACCCTCGCGAGGCGTTTCACAGTTTCCCAAGTTTTCGTCAGACCTCGCCGCCCTGGGCAGTGCCTGCTGCCCCCCCCCCAAAAAAAAACTGACAAAACGGCGCAAATCAGCCAAAACAAAAAAAACGTCAAAATTTTTTGGGGTTTTTAGTTACCCAAAGGGTTTTTTGAAAAAAAAATAGAATAGAAATTAAGAAGGGGAATAATGGTGAATCAAAAATGAGATTAAAGTTTGTTTTTTTTTAAAATGTTTTTCTAAATTGTGTTTCTTCGGCGAACGGCTGGCCCCCCCGCGGCTCCCCCCTACAGCCTGTGCTTTCTGGGCTGCACTGCAGCCCAGGCCGAAAACGGGGGGCAGCAGCGAGCGTGCAAAGTCCCGAGTTAGCACTTCAGCTGGGCCCCGATAGCGATACGCGCGCGCGTGGCAGCCAAAGCCAGCGGCGCATAGCAACAGACAACGTTCCAAACTTTTTGGGTTTTCTGGTAAACCATAAGGTTTTGAAAAACACCAAATTAGACACAGACCAATTAAAGGGCGAGGAATCCAATGGTGTAATCAAAAATTTTATCGGAATTCATTTAGTATTTAATATGGCTGTTTTAAAAAGTGACTATGATCAGATAAGGCACTTCCAGTCATCTGATCAACTCGAGTTTAGTATCATTAGAAAGATGCCATTTATCTTGTTCCACTGGTAAAAACCGCATCTCAATATCTCTAACGGTGTAATTTGTAGAGCAAAAAGAGTTAGTGAAAACAGAGAAATGGAGAAAATTCATTTTTTAGGGATAGGCTGATTTTTAACAAAAAAATATTAGTTTACTTTTTTATCAAACAAAATTTTTATATATGAACGCAAAGCAAATAAATGCAGTTTTTAATTTAAAGTTTAAAACTGTCACAACAGTCGGTCCAATTATGAAATCTATGAAATCAACTATTTGTCATTTTAGCACTGCTGCAAAGTGGCACTTACTTGCACTGCACCGTCAATGTGATCCAATGGTCACTTTGTCAAGTGAAAAAGAGGCAAAAAGTGAACAAACCGAGCTTAAGTACTTAAACAAGTCTCATCGAAGGCAATTTTTGTTTCTATTGATCATCATTCTGCTAACTTCACTTTTTGGAACGTTTGGAATGCAAGCTCAAAAAGGTTTAAACTTTACCCTCACACAGAGAAATGGGTTCAGTGGTGACTGAAAAAAGTTTTCAGTTCTGACTGAAAAGTCTGTTTTTTCAATGGTCACTGAAAAATTTTTAAGTCATGTTTGAAAAAAATGAGCTTCAGTCACAACAGAAAAATATTTTTCAGTCACAATTAAAAAAATTTCAAGTCACTACTGAAAAAGCGTATTTCGGTTGTGACTGAATTTTATTTTCAGTGATGACTGAACTTTGATAAGTGTTTTGTTAAAAGGGTTTTTGTTGACATGCGCTCTGATGAATGGCGTGTGTGGCGCAACTGCTTAGTCTATAGGCGCTATGCGGTTTGAGGTCTAGGGTCGCGCGTTCGAGTCCGCAAACTTAGTGATTGTTTTAGGTTCAAAAGTCCTTCTTTCAACCTGGAAATAGTTTAGGAAAGTGGCAAATGAGTGTTAGGTAGAATTCTGGTTAGGTTAGAGTGCCATGTAAAGATGACGCAATGCAAAAAAGTTTAGGAGTAAAAGGTAAATGTAGGTTAAACAATAAGAAGTAAGCTTTTTGCAATATTTAACGTTTGTTCACTCTATTTCCATCAAAACCTATGCCTTAAATAGTAAAAGTAACTTTTGCAAACTTCAGTGATCACTGAAAAAAAACAAAGAATTTCAGTCATGACTGAAAAAATTTTTCAGTTGTGATTGAAAAAAATTTCAGTTGCTATTGAAAAATAAAAATTTCAGTCACAGATGAAACGCTTTTTTTTTCTTCAGTGGTGACTGAAACCATTTCCCTGTGTGTTGAACTCAGTGCTATCAGCAGTCCGGTGATATTTACCCATCAGGTAATGCAAATGGCCATTTGGCGGCAGATGGACGTTGCCATCGGTCTTGATGTGGTCATTTTTCTGCTCGTTTTTGGAGCTCTAGTTGTGACGCCGGCAATTGGCCGCAAATATCAACTGACTGTAAATCAAACTGATGATTCAAACAGGACTCAAGTGTTTTTAGGCGACACAAGTGAGTACTTTAAATGTGCAATAATAACTGAAAAACCAATTAATTTTTTCGAATTTTTTAGAACTGAGCAAAATGGTCAGCAAAGAGATGCGCTCATTTCAGCTGAAAGTAAAAGGACCTAGTCAGCTGGTGCTGGCTGCCTTCCTATTTGGGCTTTATCTTTTCCTGTACGCTAATTTACTGCTGAACCGGAAGTACCAACTGAACACTTTCTCAGCACTCTTTTGGTTGTTTCTCTTTCCTCTTTTCATGTTCTACATGATATACGGTAAATCGCCTCTTTTTACCTAAAACGAAACATCTGACAATTTGTGCTCAATTGTAGCTCTTTTTGGCAGCAGTCACTTCATCGTCTTTGCCTGTCGGTACATCTACACACTGCAACGATTCCTGCTGAAACGGTACCGCTACCTGGAGAGCAAAAAGCAAAGAGGCTTCAATTTTAAAGCAATTACAGTCAACGGTAATGATGAAGCTTCACTTCAAAATGAAGTCTCCTTCTACAAAAGCTGTCACAGCCAAGTGACGGCATTTTGGGCGTCATTTCGAGTTTTGCAGACTCAAACTATTTTTCTCTGCCGCTTTATCGCCGAGTACAACCGTTTCTGTTGGCCACTTCTATCTGCCCTCTTTGCTCAGTGCTATCTCTTGTACGTGATCTCTTTTCAGAAATCAGGACTGTTTTCCCCACTTTCACGGATCTTTTTCTACCTCGCCATTGCCCAGTGCAACACCGCCGTCTTCTACCTGTGCAAGGTGGCCACCTCCGTGGGCCGACTTAATGTGAACATTGAGCTTTCGGAGAGGAAAATTTTTCAGAGTTTTAGAAACGGCCAGTGCCACTTAAGGACGTTTAAAGCTGATGCTAGAGGAAGTGGTTTGGGTGGTAGTGTTGTAAAAGTGTGTAAAATTACTAAGTTTTTTGTTTGTTACTAAAACATTGATCAATGTTTCAAACCTTAGGGCCAAATTCTGCTGTCCGCTGAAGGACAGCAAAACCTAGGCTGGTACTGCTTCAAACTGCTCAATCTGTACAGCATCAATTTGCAAACGTATCACTTGGTAAGTTGATAAAGTAGATAATTTTTCCAATTTTAGTTTATTCTTATTTATCTTGCTATTATCGTCACTAGATTCTTTCCTATGGTTCGGCGTACTTTATGTTTATTTGCAAAAATCAGTATAACTGAAAGTGTTTACTAGTCTAGAAAAGTAGTGAAAATTTTAATAAAAATTGATCAATTGATCAAAATCAATCAAAACATCACCTGACACTTTTGCACTTATTTCTTTTTTCCTTTTAATGTACTATTAGTGATTAATTAATTTACGTCTTTGATAACTGGTTTACTTCATTAAAGTTATCAAATAAAGCTCAATCTGACCATTTTCTTTTTCCCAGCCTTACCGAATCACCGCAGGCCTTTGGGCAGAGCACCAGCTTGCTGTGGATCAAAATGAACTCCAGCTGGATCTGCGCCTTGCTCCACCTCTGGACACTGGTGGCGCCCATTTTCCTCGGCCAGTGGCGAACCTTCTCCTAAAGTGGTGATGCATTGGGGTGGATCAATTCAGTTAGCAGTAGATCACAGCAGTTTCACTCACTCACTTTACTTTATTCCTATTCTTTAGTAATCATATCACCACTTTAGTCGATTGATTTTCACTCACTCACACACCTTCTCACACAGTACCTTGTATTTTAGTCTTTGCCAAGCAAATGCCCACCCACACACACTTTTTCTGGTTGTTGTTTTTGTGATTACAGCCATTGGGAAGAAGTATTCTTTTGATTTAAGTTTGAAAAGAGCTTGTTGTGTGGAGTGTGCTCAAAACGGTGGCACTCCTTGAATGGCCTTGCCTAGTCATCGTCTTCCACAGTTTTTAGTGCCATGCTGCAGCCTGCAGTGTGCAGACTCAGCAAAGAGTATGAGTGAAAATGCTATCAATTGGCAGCAACCGAGCAGCTTCTTTTACATCAAGACTTTTCACTGCTCATTCACGATTCTATTTGAGATCACTGGGTGACCCCCATCCCTAACATCGCAGCCATGGCATCTCCAATCACTACCCAAACTCGTGATTGCCGACGCTTGTTTTTGAGATGGAAGAGAATTCTGCTGGTGCAACAACAACTACAACAACAAGTTTTCCGGCGCATTTGATCGTTTGCGAGAGTAAAATGCCCGAAAAGTCGGGCATCATCGATGAGGTTTCATTGCCGACTCTGCCGGTCATGTCCGCAAAGGCGCAGGTTATCTTCTTTGCGACCTGCTACGTCATCCTGCCTTCCGGATGGTTGCGAGTTTTCTACAGCTGCGCAGACGACGGCCTTGACCTGACAAAGCCAAAGAGGTAAGGGAAGGGAAAAGGCAGGGGCCGGCCAAAGAAACAGAAAGAGAACGAAGTAAAGAAGGCCTACACCGTCTACCACGTGACCTCCTTGGGTCGGGTGCTGTTGTCAGCGGAGGAGGCGATGCACTTTCTGAAGCAAACCGACGTCACCTGTCAACAAGGTTTTCAACTTTGAGGCGGACATTGGCCCGGTGGCACTGCACTCCACTCAGGACCTGTCCACCGATGCGACCTCCACTGGTGTGCTACCTTCCAGGAGGACCACCCACTCAATAGGATTGCCTGCGCAGCACCAAGCGATGCACGCTCCAACGAGAGACGGACCATCAGCTAGAGGCACATTTGATGGCCAAGTTGATGGCCAAGTTGATGGCCAAGTTGATGGCCAAGTTGATGGCCAAGTTGATGGCCAAGTTGATGGCCAAGTTGATGGCCAAGTTGATGGCCAAGTTGATGGTCAAGTTGATGGCCAAGTTGATGGCCAAGTTGATGGCCAAGTTGATGGCCACTTTGAGCAGCAACAACAACAGCCACACTGGTGAGGAGGAATCCATCAGCAACAGCAAAAACAGCGTTGATTTTGAAATGTCGCCCGAAGTGGCGGCCATGCTGACGAGCAGTAGTTGCGAGTTGCTGGTCACCAAGGAGGGCTGGCCCAATTTTTTTTTGTGCCCTCACCCTCTGAAACCCTCACCTATGATTGTGGCTGGCCGGCGTCCCTCACTCACTGCGGTACATTTCTCAAGCAGCCGAAAACAACAACGAGGAAGAGGAGGAGAAATACCTAATTAGTTTAAACAAACAACTTTTGTTTGAGCAAATGATGGAGTACTGGTAGGCTACCAGGAACGTTTATTTGCAAACAATAGAAAGCATCTATGTCGAACCCTGAAATAATCGCCATCGTGATCAGGATCTAAAACAGTATTTTGACACATTTGAGTCACGATGGCAAACATTTAAACTTTGAAACAAATTTTTAGCATTTTTTAAGCAATCCCGAAAATTCAATGAGCAACGAAACACACCCTTTTTTTCTGGAGTGGAAAAAAGGTTCTTCCAGAATCTCTTGCTGATACCCCACACACTTTTTAATGAGTGGAGATACAGAACTGGAGCAAGTGTCCCTTTTTACTATCGGTCCATTGCTCAATTCCCACAAACGGTTGACTGGTCCCACGGCCCCGGCGGTGGGGCCTGTGGTGAGGAGGGCGGTGAAGTCCCGGGTTCCGGGGAAGAAAGCAGTGGTCGAGCTTGGGGTCGCCCCTGGCGTAGTTTGTTTTGCAGCTGGTTGTCCCCCATCGGCACACTGTGTGCTGGCCAGCCGCCGTTGAGAGAATGAAGGGGTGAAGGCGATGAATGGGAAACATGATCTGGAAAATGAAAAACGTTACAGATTAAAATGACAAACATAATTATCTATGTATGTTTTTGAACTCACCCTTTGGGGTTTTGCTGAAAGAGGGAGAGAAAGGAGAGGGAGAGGGAGAGGGAGGGAGAGAGAGAGAGAGGAGAGGAGAGAGAGAGGAGAGAGTGGGGAGGGAGAGAAAGAGAGAGGGGGGGAGTTTTTTGTAGGAGAAGAGGACAAGCACTAAAAACCAAGTTATTTTGGTTGCATGAAGTGCTAATGATGGTGGAAAAGTTTGAAAGAGTTGGTTAAATTGAAAATAAAAGCCTCCTTTGTATACACCCAAAATGGAGAACAAAATCAAAGATGGACTTTGGCAGAAACAACATCTTCAGCGGCAATCTCTCTTAGCATAAGTGACCCAAAAATGCCGAAACCAACCAAATTGCCCTGTGTCAGCACGGTTTTTAAAAGCCGTACAGTGGAAAAAATTGCCGATGGTTTTTTTGGGGATAACGAAAACTAAAGATAGGGAAAGTTCTAGAAGCCCCAAAAAAGACCATTTTTTGTGGCAGGGTTTTTTTCTTCTCATAGAGGCCCCTTGGAACTACAGTTTTCCCCCCCTTTTCAGCAAAACTGTGGTGAGAGCGTTTCCCGGGCCCCGCGTGTCAGATGCTTGTGTCGACGAATTTACATGCTGAGCAGCAGAATGCTGGCAGATTTGATGGCGTAGCAACGACCAGTCCCTTTATCGAGCTCTCAGTTCTGGGAGTCGTGATAAGCTGCCCGAGATGCCGATATATTGCTGGTGTTTGTGTGGAAACAACGTTTATCAGTGGCCACCACGTTAAAAATTGGGCGGTTAAATATTCACAGGACCAGCGTGCCCGGCTAAAGGCGGCGAGGTTTTTGGGACCACTTGGGGCCCCCTTAAAAATCCGCTGCCTTGGGTCCTGCTCGCTCCGTTTGGGAGGGCCCAGGCAGCGGATTTTTTTTTTAATGTGCCCAGCGATGTCCCGGGGGAGCCGTAATATCTCTTAGCATCAATAGCTTTTTTTTTAGATCGAAAGAGTAAGTGGGAGAAAGAGGGGAAACTGTTGGTTCTAAGGGTTTTGGGATTACTCCTTTTCTCACCACCAGACTATCAGCGCCCCCCCTGTCGCTACAACGGCGTTTAATTTTTTTAACTTTTTCCCCTCTCGCTCTCTCTCTCTCTCTCTCTCTCTCTCTCTTTTCTCTCCCTCTCTCTCTCTCTTTACTCCAGTGCTCATCTTTATCTGACTGTTTCTAAAGCTGCTGTCCTTTAGTACCTCTACTCTTCTTTCCACTTTGCTGCCTGCCTTGCACAACACTTTATCACATCACTGTGAAAAATGAAAAGGAGAAATGCAAAAAGCATTAAAAAGACCCGCCCTGCAGCAGCAGCAAACGGGGAGCCGTCCTTCTATAGAAAAGCAAGAAAAACCCTGAACAAAAGCAATAGAAAGGATAGAAAGAAGAGAGAGAAAAAGAAAAACACAACAAAATCTGAAAACAAACAAAACAAAAAAATGGAACTAGAACAAAAGGGGGTGAAAAGAAGATAGACGATTCTCACACGTCCCATTTTTTTGTACCCTGCACTGAAATTACTCTGAAAAAAATTTAGGAAAAAAGCACTCCGGTTTTGCCGTATCGTTTTTGTAGAACTGGATAGTTGTGCTGGTAGCTGTGCTGGCTTATCGCTCAAGGGCCCCGGTTCCTGTTTGTCGCTGCGTTATCTCTAAAGCCATTTCGTCTGCTCATCAGGTGTAACACGTCTGATCAACCAAAAATAGAGCCTCCCGGGCTATGGGGGTTTTTGGGATGCAAAACTAACAAATGGACCGGAAAATTTTGTCCCCAGTTCTCAGAATCCAGGGGCCCCTTGCATCAAGTTAACCGGTCCAAATATCTTACCTTTGGTTACTCTTTCAAAAAGTTTTTTTTCATAAAAACGAAATTTTTCCCCGGTTCGGTGGTGTTTCTGTAGTAGTACATTACTTTTTAATACCTAACATCTGTACTAAAATCGTATTTTATAAATTGTTTTCAGTTGTAGAGTGCAAACAAACACAAACCGTTGTTTTATATAAAAATAATATACTAACATGAGTAATCATTTCTTAGAGTATCATACAAAAACAGTAACACACAAAGTTTTTGCAATGGGCACAAAAAAGTGATTGCATTTTTATTTTGTGCAATTGGGGTTTTGCCTCCTCACAGCCAAAATTGATCTCGAGATGACGGAAACTGCGTATGAAAACAAAAGGGAAATAGATCTAGAAGTGGTTTGGAAAGAATATTATGAAGTGTGTCCGTGTGTGTGAATGTGCCATCTTTTCCCGTGAATGGTTCGTAATGAAAAGTTTTAACCTTTTTTTTTCCATCTGATTAGCACATGAGAATAAACCAGCAGCAGCAACAGCAGCAGCCGCTCGGAAGAGCCACTCAGCGTCATCCTGATTATCTTCTGCACCAGATTGGCAACCTCAACCAGCCGTCCCTCGGCCTTCAACGCGGCCAACTTCGCCTCCAAAGCGGCCCTGATCTTCTTCTTCTTCTCCTAAATCTTCTTCAGACGGTCTCTCGCTCCATCTCGTCCAGCTCCGAGGTGATGTAGGCGATGGTATTTTCAATGCGCGGAATGACCACGTGCTCCAGGGCATTCACCCGACAGTTGGTCACCTTGATCACCTCGTCGAGGGTGATGAAGGAGGTCTGGAGGGAGGCGAGGTCGACCAGCAGCTTGATCGCTCGCTGGTAGTTCTTCTTGATCTTCGCGTACTGCTTGCCGGCTCGACTGAGGCCGGTCAGCTCGTTGGTGTCCTAGCCGCCGGTCATCGTCTCGAAGACGGGCAGCATCACCCCGGCGACGTTGTCCTTCTTTGAGCTGACCATCAGCTGCGCCTTCTGGACGTTCTGCAGGACGATCTGGTTGACGTTGTCGCTGCCGGCGAACTTCGAACTGCTGCTGCTGTTGCTGCTTCTGCTGCCGTACACTGAAGACGAAGATAGCATGACGAGCAATCTTTCTACTCTTCAGCAACTTTGCAGTGGTCTCGGTGCAAAGTTGTACTGATGCAAATATGCTGCTTGATTGACCGAAAAGAAAGGAGAGAGAATAGCTGGAAGTTTTAAATCATGTAAGTAGCAGAACAAAGGTTTTCACTAGTTTGTAATTGCAATCAGTACGCTACTCTAAAAAACCAGTACAGCATCGTTATCAAAACATTGACCGGCGCTGTTGGTGGCGGCTGTGATGGGCAGAAGTGCCCTGGCACAGCATCTGCGAACGGGTCTGGAAAGCTTTGCACTCTGTGCTGTAGCGCACCTCAATGCACAGCGCAGAGCGTTGCTGTTTCTCAGCAGATAAGAAAACAGTGTCTCCCGAGACTGTGGCAGCGATGGCAGCAACGACAGAGACAGAGGCAGAGACAGCGGCAGAGGCAATCTCACTCAAGCTTTCAGCGCCAGCAAACAGCACACACAGACATCAACAACAGAAGCAGCGACAAACCGACTGGCTAGCTCTAGCTGGCTAGCTGACTGACTGTGATTTCTCCTTTGGTGATCATCACCTCCGCCATCATCATCATCATCATCAATTGTTGTTGATGTGTGTGGTGTTGCCAGGCCTGTTTCGTATCATCACCACCATCACCACTTCAATTGGTGTCACAAGCCTCTCTCGCACAACTCCTCTCGCTCATCTCTCTTATGATCATTTCTTTTCCCCTTTTCTCCTTCTTTCTATCTTAGCGAACACGTGCAAACACAAACACAACACAAACTTACTCGTTTTTTACTTACCTTTCAGTCTGATGTTCCTACTACCACCAATACCACAACAACTACTACTAACTTTGTTTCGTAAAACAGGCCTTCCTATTTCCTTACGTTTATATTCCCGTCTTTACTTTTCCTTCCACTTTACTCATCACACAATCTTTTCCTTAAACACCTAAAGATCACACTTGATAATACTCAAACCATCCTTAATATTACTCGCTTTCGTTTTGCAAGGAACACACACACACAGACAATCATCAAATCGTTTCGTCTTTTTTCTACTTCTCTCTAATCAAACTCTGCACACTTTGAATCATGTCACTGCAGGACAGTGGCGGCGTTGGTGGATCTGCCACTCTCAATCAGAATTCCCTCATAACGGGTAAGTACTGTGGGGAACGTTTGATGATGTAGTGATGATACATTTTTCTTTACTAACAACTTTTCTTTCTTTTTAAACGACAGTTTCCGGCGGCAAAGTGGCCGACTTTATTCACGCCAACAGCAATGGCCTGGCCGGCCAGCTCAGCGCCGACCTCGGCCGCGAAAGTGTCGAGTGGCACCGGTAAGCAATCACAATCCCCCTTTATCTTATCTTATCATCTCACCATCTTTTTTTGTTCATTCTATCCACCACTAGTTCTTTTGACCAGCCGCTGACGGTGTACTTGGAGGCGACCTTTGTCAGGCTGGACGTCGACCGTCACCTTTTGGCTGATCAACAGCCAAATTACCGAAATCATCACCCTCAGATTGCTGGAAAACAGCAGCAGCACAGCGCAGGCCACTCTCGTCAGCTGAGCAGCGGAACAGCTCACATCTACCTCCCATCATCTTCTCAGCAGTTACCTTCTTCTACTGGTCTGGTGGCAGGGCATCATCCCGTTTTGGGCGGTGGTACTTCTTCAGCTTCCAGCGTCAAGCGGAATCACTCCGTCAGTACGTCATTCGACGCACTGACTCCAGCGCCCTCGGCCGCTCCGCCGCCGCCGGCGCCGGCAATTCGGCCAATCTCGGCACAACAGTAGCTCCAAATTTTTCTGAAATTTTATTTTCCGGCCATCATCCTGGAACGCTCAGTCTCGAGCAGGAGAACCAGGTGAACCACGGCTTAGTCCGCCTGCTGGCCAGCCGCTTCCACGCCACCAACGGCGCCCCGGTCCTCCTGCAGAGCTACTGGGTGGACCACTACGCCCAGTTGGACCTCGAGTCGTACCACTCAGTGGTCAGGCAGCCGCTCCTCGACTGGTTCAGTCGCATTCTGGCGAATGCGGGCGCCAATGCTCGGCTCGGAATGACGCCCTCCGCCGTTTCCAGCAGCGGTGATGAGGCCAACAACAACAGCAACAACAGCAGCAGTTTTCTCCTGGACTGCGCCATCGTGGTGGTGATCAACCGACAGAGGATCGTTGATTTGAAGAAAAATGCTGGTGGTGGTGGTGGATCGACTTCGGAAATTGGTAAACCAAATTCAATCAACAACGGCGAACAGGTGCTCAGTCTGGATCGGCTGATAGCCGATCAGAAGCAGTTTCAGCAGCAGCAGCAGCAGCAGCAGCAGTTGGTAAACCGGACCCCCACAAAAACGGCCTCATCCTCGCTCTTCAAGACCAGCTTTGGCCTGGGCTCTTCAAGCAAAAAGCTTTCTGGGTAAGTGTGTACCATCTTTGTTTAGTTTAACCGATTTATAACTTGCCTTTCATGGGTTTCAGCCAATCCGCCCAAAACAGCAGCAGCAGCAGCAGCAGCAACCTGACCAGCTCTCATCCGCTCTCCTCTTCGCTGACCTCTCTGTCCTCCAGCAATTCTCAACAATCTGGTCAGCAGCAGCAACTGCACTCAGCCAACTCGCAGAATCCAATGCCTCCCCTTCCGCTTCCGGTGCACCTCACCGTCAGCGGACTGATTGAGCAGATGCGCAATGACCTCTCCGTCTGCTATCAGCTCTCTCAGCAGAAGGTCCTTGCGGAAGGCAGTTCTGCTGGTGGAGGTGGAAACCTGCTGTACGCCTTCACGCCGCCCCACCCGGCCACCATTGTCGCCCAGTTGATGGAGCGAATGCTCATCTTCGACTACGCCAGCAATGCCTCCAATGCTTTGGGAGGTGGCGACGGAAACTTCGGCCCACAGGTGCCCTCCTTGGCCACCGGTTCCACCACTGGCTCCACCAGCTCCACAATGAAGCAAATCAGCTCGGCGCTGAGCAGCTCCTTCGGCGGCTCTATCAAAATCATGCAAACCTCCTCCAGCTCTTCCGTTTCAAACTCCTCAGCAGCAAATCAGTCCACTTTCTTCTTTCCACTTCAATGCTGATGTCTCCGTCGAGGTCGCTTTCGGGAAAGTCTAGGGGGAGCCTCCTCCATCATCCTCCGGCGCTCGACCCCGCCTCACTGCCGGTCCTCACCTACTCGGCGCTGGTGGCCAAGTTTCGGTCGTTGCTGCTGGAGGGCAACGCCCGCCAGGTGGGCGCCCTGGAGCGGCAGATTCGCCGCCAGCGAGAGCTGCGCAACTCTGACGACTGGGACTTCTTCGGCTTCTTCCTCTTGCAGGAGCAGCTGGCGCTGCTGTACGAGAGCCTCGGTCTGTACGGGCGGGCGTTGGTGCAGTACGACGAACTGGACGCACTCTTCTCGCAGTCAATTGCCAACACCGGCGCCTCGGGCGGCATCGGGCCGAGGTGGCTTCAGCGGCGCCTTCTCGGCCACCAGGAGGACGACGACGATGATGAATATGGTGGAGTCGATCTCGAAGTACATCATCCTAGTTTGACCCTTTCTGATCACCATCACCACCAGCACCACTCTTCGCTGTACAGCGCCTGGAACGGCCTCTGCCTCTGCAACCCGGCGGCCATCAACGGTCTTTGTGGAAAGATCGTCAACTGCGTCCTGGCGGTGCTGTCTTTCGATTTGCTGAGGAGTTTGCTTGAGAAACTGAAGTTGATCGAGTTGCCTCCTCGCCAACTAGTCCCAGCTTTCAAAGAAGAGTTTCCTCCACTTCGTCCTATGGACCGCAATCTCTGACAGGTTCAGATGGAGGATTTGGAAGTCAAGCCTCACCGTCTTCAGCGTCCTCTCAAGCTTTCATCTTCTCCGATCCACTGGGCGTCAATTTGGGTTTCGGTGGTGGTGGTAGTTCCACTAATCGTCAGCTCAGCCATCGAGGTTCTCCCTCAAAGAACGTCGCCCTATCAAGTGGTGTTCACCCGTTGATGTCCCTAAACTCCTCCTCTTCCTCTCCTCTGGCCGGTTGCATCAGTCTGATTGACTTTCGCAATTACCTCTTTGCCCGCCAGTGTCACCTGCTCTGTTGCTGAACAAGCCCTGGGAGCTGGCCAGCAGAGCGCTGCCCTTTCTCCAGACGACCGTCGCCGAGCTGAAAATGCTCGAGGTAAAAAACACTATTTTTTATTTAATTAAGCTTCAAAGTTAATCTAATTTGGCTTTTCACTAGATTTCCACCGCTCCCGGCGGCATCGCCTGTTGGGTTTTTCTTTCGGTGCTGGAAATTCTGCACAAGTGTGAACGCTACTAGGATTCTTCGCAGCTGGAGTCGTACTCCTATCACACCGTTGGACTGTGGGCGTATGCCAGAGATAAGGTAAGTACTGCTTAGAAAAAGTGGTACTAAGGCCAGACTTAATTTACTGAAAGTGGGCTTTTCTGTGCCGTCCACAAAACATGCGTGCTCAATGAGTGGTCAATGGAGCTTAATTACTATTTGTGAGTACGATTTATCTCCAAAACTACATATCAGATTAAGATGATGTAATGGACAGAAATGAAGTTAAGGACTTAATCTAAATTTCAGTAGTTAGATAAATAGATAAAGTGTAGTTAGAGTGCTTAAAACAGCTGCTGAAATGTTTACTTTGTCATTTTAATAATTTTTACCATTTCTAACTCAAATATTTAATTACAGAAAGTTAGATCAAGTCTTTAACTTTATTTTTGCCTTTACATCACCTTTATCTGTTAAGTAGTTCTTGAGATAAATCGTACCTACAAATCGTACCACAAGCCCATTGACCACTCATTGAAGCACGCATGTTTTGCAGACGGCGCAGAAAAGCCCATTTTGCAGTAAATCGAATCTCGCCTAAAGGCGAAGAGCCATCCAAACTTACCACTTTTGCATTTATTTAGCTTGCCGAGCTGAGCACACTGTGCAGCCTGATGCCTGATGGTGATCACAATGAAGATGTTCGGCTACTAAAATCCACTAAAACGGCGGTGAGAATCACCTCCTCTGAACAGCTGCACCGCATGGTCGAACTGGTGGCCGGCATGGGCGCCGACCCGCACATTCGAGTTGGTGGTGGCGGTGGAACTGGTATAATTTGATTTTTAATCTTAAAAGATCGTTCTAACACATCTCACTTTTTTCCTCTGAATGTTTTCAGAATCCTCCTCAATGAGCCCCCAGGAGCGGCTTAAGAGCGCCCTAAGCAGCGGCCCCGATTTCTCGCCCACTACCTGGAGATCACCGAGCTGACGATGGGCACCTACAAGCACATTGGCTACATCCGCTCGGCACGCCTCATCGGCGCCCAGCTGGCACGCCTCTACTTGCAGCTGGGCCGGCCCCAGCAGGCCCTCCCATTTCTCCACGACCACTACAACCTCTTCACGGCGGAGCGGTGGTCGGCGCTCAAAGCGGAAACCGCCCGCCTGCTCGCTCGATGTCTCGAGGCCCTCTACTACAGTGCCTACAAAGGTGGTGGCGGAAAATCGAATGGAAAAGATGAAAAAGAGGAAGAAAATGATGCTCAGCCGGCCTTCAACCTCGAGGCGACGGCTCGGTCCGCCTTTCGAACCTACCTCCTGCTGCTCCTCAAACCGACCGCCTTGGCGCAGAAACAGATTTGTGCTGGACTGGGCAGCAGCAAACAGATGACCTCTTTGGGTCGATCGTCCAAGTTTTCTACTGTTGCTGCTGATGTAAGCCATCAACAGCAGCAGCAACAGTTGCTTTACCTAAGCTGCCTGAAAAGCTTCTCTTGACGTACACCAAAAACGGCCTTCTCCTGAGGGAAATCGTCGAGAAGCTGGTTCACAGTTCGGAGCAGTCGAAGCAGTCCAGTTTAGGCTTGCATCAAGAAGGTCATCAAGGTGGAGGTGATGGTCACCAGAAAACAACTACTGCAGTCAATTTATCGTCTGCTGTTTCTGGACGACAACAAGGTCACTCCAGCAGTTCTCACTACCTCGAGTGACGTTAATGACTGAAAACAGATAATCCGCCATATTAAATACTTCTGGTTATCTGATCAACTTGAGTTTAGTATCATTAGAAAGATGCCATTTAGCTTGATCTACTGGTGAAAACCGTATTTCAATAGCATCAATAGCTTTTTTTCTAGAGTCAAAAGAGTGAGTGCGGAGAGAGGGAGGGAGAAACTGCAGGATTTTAGGGGTTGTAGGGATGCTTTCTCTATTTTAATGCTCTGAGTCCTGTTTCTGTTTTTTAAAATTTTTTTGAAAAGTTGCTAAGGTATTAAAACTCAACTTGCCCTTTTTCCTTCACACTCAAATTACCACACACACACTCGCTATCCTTTACCTTTTCCAAACACTGTACATTACCTTGTAAAACTCACGTGCTCCACTCCCCCCCCCCCATTCCTACACACAACACTTACCAACAGTAATCCTGTACATTACCTTGGAGCACTCTTTCTAGTAGCTATTCTGCTATTTCTCTCCTCAGCTCTCAATCGACTCACTTATGTACGAGTACTGAACTAGCTGAGCTAGCTGCGCTAGCCGACACACACGCATCAACATGTACACTATCTCTTTTCTTACTATGCACAGTCATTAGCTGACTATTTCCCACTCTTTCTCTCTTTTAAATTTCTTTTTATTTCACCCTTTTGTTTGTGTTATCTTTGCCAATCCAATACGCACAATCTTCTTACACTTACAAAGGCAACTTTGTCACAAGTTTTTAGTATTTGATCGTATCTTTAGGCATAAAACAAGATATTTAATATTTTTTTATTTCTATAAATTAGTGCCTTTCCTTCTATGCTTTAGTTTAACTCGATTACAACTTTATTTAAATTTTTCTTAAATCAACCATTGTCGATTAGATAAGATTAGCTATTTACTTCCACAAACTAACAAACCCTTTAGTCCTGAGATCATCCACAAAATGACCATTTTTTCCTTTATTTCCACAATACAATTCTTTTGTTATTTTTGTCCTGAAAACAAACTTTTTAACTTGATTTTTGTTATTATAAATTAATTCATTTAGTTTACACTTGTTCCTTTCTTCCACAATACAACCAAAACTCTGTAACTTCTACTGTACACCACACATTCTCTACCAAGTAGTATAAAAAGACGACCATTTCAAAGTAAACTTCAGTTTGCCAGACCCCGCTGCCTGCTTACCTACGAATGGTCTCACTTACTCACACTCATACACACACTTCTCCTTCTTCTCGTGACTCTCTTATTACCGACTCTCTGTTCCCACTTCGCCGACTTCTGTCTTCCACCACAACAACAAATGCAACAACTTCTGCCACAACAACAAATCTTATATAACGACGAAACTTGCTGATGAGAAGAGAGGTGACTCCAGAGACGGAGGTTGTGCTTTGAGCATTAAAAAGAAGATGCCTGAGTAGGCTGAAAGCTTGATTGCCGAAAAGCAAAGATGGCCGTCGTGGATCAAATGGTGGACACCAGCAGCACACTCAACAGTACAATGCCCTGCCGACCCAGCCAAACCACCCTGAACAACACACACCGACCTGACCAGCGTCCACACTTGCCAGTTACTCGTCCATAGTGCACACTTTAGCCTTTTCAGCAATTTCCAAGTAGTCGTTCAAACTGTCCCGTTCTTGTTCCAGTTTAATGGCTAATTGGCAGTAGGTTTCTGGGTGATTAACGTCATGCTTTAGGATTTCTTGAAGCGTAATTTCCGCTTTGTGTTTCAGTTTGAAAAATGCTTTGTCTACGCATTCGTTCGGTGTGATGCCAGTTTCGTGACGAGAATGCAAAACAGTAGATTTTGCAATTGTAGCAACAAAGCAAATAATTGAAAACTTTACAAAAACCGGTGCCATTTTGAATTTTTGTTAGTTTTGAATCTGTTGATTGAGTGGCTAAACAAAATGGCTTGGCAAATGAAGAGCAGCTCAAAGAGGAACTAAAGGTATCACAGTGTTCAAGTTTATTTATTTATCATACTATTTGACATTAAAACTTTTTGTTTTTAACTCTAGAATGGTTTCTATCAATTCGGAATAATCAGATGGTTTGGCACAGCAATGCAACTTGGCCATAAATTTGCAACTAAACCAAAGTACGGCAATTCGTTTTCAAACACAAACCTGCAGCCTACTCAAAAAGCTGAGCCGTTTGGTTTTGCCACTCAATCAACGCATCCAGCACTACCGAAAAATTCAAAATGACATCAGTTTTTGTGAAGTTTTCCATGATTTTCTTCTTTGCAACAGTGGCAAACATTACTCTTTGGCATTATCGTCACGAAACTGGTTTCACCAAATGACCGCTTAGACAAAACATTTTTTAAGTTGAAACACAAAACTGAAATTACGCTCACAAAAATCTTCAAACATGATGTTCATCGCCCTGAAACCTGCTGCCAGTTAACCATCGAATTGAATTAAAAACGAGCCAGTTTGAACGACTACTTGGAAACTGCTCAAAAAAGGCTAAAATGTGCACTATGGACGAGTACCTGGCAAGTGTGGACGCTGATCAAATCGGTCTAGGTTGTTCAGGGCTGTCTAGCTGGTCGACTTGTGCTGTTTGACGAGAGTAGACACCGTGCTTGTCTATCGAAGTTACTAATGTAATGATTGCCTACTGATATTTTTTTTATAAAACATTAATTTGTTTAATAAAATCCACTGCGGTCTAAATTGAGCTTTACATCGGTATATAAATAACAGTATATGTCACATAGTAATGAGACGATGAATTAAATTTTGATTAGAATTTTACAATTAGTTTGACGACCATTTATTTTGAGCAACTAGCTCTTGACGTTTCAGCAACTCATTAACTTAAACAGATTTTCGGCTCACGACTGCACCAATACAATTACTATTTTCTTTAGCTACGGCGACCTGAAGTAAATTCTATTTTATTTAGTTACGGTAGACAAAGTGTGCGGTGATGAAAAAAAGGAGATGACAGTTTTGAGAACTGATAAAATGCAACTCGGTACATTGCGTCAATGCAACTAATTTTTACCTTTTCTACCTATCTTTTTATGCACCCCACTAAATGATTTAGCACTTGTAGTTTACCACTCAATGACACAAACACCACAAAAATAACTCAAAAGAGATAACTTCGTCGCTGTAAACTAATGCGCTTTACCATTCCATCAACAGAAGCAGTATATAAGATGAGAAAAAATGTGTTCAATATTCGTTGCTCGTTTTTAAAAAATCAGTTTTAATAATAAATTTTTGAGTTTTTTAACGTTCTTAAACTTGATTTAAAGCTGAAAACTTCTAGTTTATCATACAAAAAGATTATACAAATAACTTTTAAAATAAAAAAGATATGATTTTTTAAATTTAGGCAATTTTTAAAAGCAAAAAAATAACAACCTTTAGATTGATCGTTTTTGAACGGCTCTCAATAAAAATTGGTGAAATGAATTGACAAAATTAAAAATAAAATTAATTTTTGACATTGCTAAAATTATTTTGGTTTAAAAATTGTATTTTTATGATGAGTAGTTTTAGCTTTGCAGGGGCAAGTCAAAGTTAAAAATATGAAAATTTGATGTGTTGTGCTTCGAATAAAAAATGACTTAAAATTTAAAAAACATTTTTTTTGAAATTTTTTGTTTTTTGCAAAGTAAACATGTTTTTAGGGGTTTTTAAATACGAGGAATCGATTAAAAATACTTTTAAATTTATTTTCCGACTCCAGAATATTCTGGATTCCGGTTCTGGCAATTCTTGCCAAAAATTTTTTATAAAATTTGAAGAAATGAATTCTACGACCTTGAAAACTTAATAAAAATAGTTTTATTTTAACTTTTATAATTAATATTTGTTAACAATAGTTTTAAAATTTTGATTTTGTGTGATTTTAATTTTTACTTCCGATCCTTGCAAGGCACAAACTACTTATCATAAAAATACAATTTTTGCAGTAAAGTAATTCCGACAATGTCAAACACCAAATTCAGTTTAAATTTTGTTAATTTATTTCACCAATTTCTGTTGAGAACCGTTCAAACAGGGGGGTAAGTCTGGCAAGCCAGGACTACAGCGAGCCTTTTTTTGCGTGCACCGCTACTAGCGGCGGCGCACCACTTTAGCTTCACAGGCTGTGAATCACAGCCTCTGCTGGCCTCGGCTGTAAACAAATAAGCAAACAAACAAATACTGAAAAATATTTATTCAAAAATGTAAAATTTGATATTAATAAGCAACAATAAACAAACAAAAAAACAATAACAATAGAAATTAGGTTGAGGTAGACTACACTTGAGAGTTACCAACCAAAATGGCGGCGAAAGAAAGTTCGAACTCGCCCCCGAGTTTGAATTTCTGAGTTGTTGCGCTCAATTCGCTGTTTAATCTGCAGCTGAAGTTTAGCCTTTCTTCTGGCAGCTCTTCTGGCAGCTCTTTTGCGCCGGACGAAGTTTAGAAATCGGTTGACAAGTGTTGGTTGTGACCGAGAATTTTGCTCAATTTGCGAAGATTGAGCTCTAGAGTTGTAGCGCTCAATTCGCTGTTTAATCTGCAGCTGAAGCTCAGCTATTTGCTTGGCATTAGAATCAGAGTCAGAGTCAGAGTCAGAGTCAGACTGCTGTTCGGCGGCTGGTGAAGGTGAAACTTCAGAATGGCGCTCAGTTTGCTGTTAAATTTCTCCCTGAAGCTCAGCTCGCAATTGTTGAAGTTCAGACATTGCCGCAATTTGCGTTTTGATTGCTTGCTCAAGTTGAACAAGTAAAAAAGTTGTTGAAAAAAGTCTCGCTAAAACAGTGTGCACAGTGCGAAGAGCAGATGAAATGAGCTTTAATCCAACAAGTGGTATTGAGCAGATGCACAGACCGAATAGGAAGGAGAGTGATTCACTGCTGAAGCAGCAAACTGCTTGGCATACCAGATCACTGTAGTGGTGATCACTGTTTGAAAAGGCAGTGCGCACACAACCCAGACATAGCAATAGCAACAACGCGCACAGTGCGAAAAGAAAAGATGAAATGAGTTTCAATGCAGCAAGTGGTACTGAACGGATACACAGGCTGAATAGGAAGGAAAGTGATTCACTACCGAAGTGTCAGGCCTACCAGATCACTGCAGTGGGGGTAAGTCTGGCAAGCCAGGACTACAGCGAGCCTTTTTTTGCGTGCACCGCTACTAGCGGCGGCGCACCACTTTAACTTCACAGGCTGTGAATCACAGCCTCTGCTGGCCTCGGCTGTAAACAAATAAGCAAACAAATACTGAAAAATATTTATTCAAAAATGTAAAAATTAATTAACAAACAAAAACAAAAACAAAAACAAAACAAAAACAATTTTTACTTTTTGCCGACTTTTTGCCATCAAAAACTGATAAGGAAGCCAATTTTCAGCTGAAGGAAACAGTTGGAGATCGAGTTCGACGTTTTTTTCGCCGTCACAACAACTTAGCTCTTCCCAACTTTCTTCCACGCAAAAGAACTGCCAGGCAAACACAACAACCAGTTAGAGATCGAGTTCGACGTTTCTTTCGTCTCCACAACTTTACTCTCTCCAACTTCCTTCCAAGCAAAAGAACCACCAAACGAAAACCACACTCACAAGGTAGATTACACTTGAGAGTTACCAACCAAAGTGGCGGCAAAAGAAAGTTCGAACTCGCCCCCGAGTTCGAATTTCTGAGTGTGGTTTTCGCCTGACAGTTCTTTTGCGTGGAAAGAAGTTAGAGAGAGTAAAGTTGTTGTGGCGACGAAAGAAACGTCGAACTCGATCTCTAACTGGTTGTTGTGTTTGCCTGCCAGTTCTAATGCGTGGAAGAAAGTTGGGAAAAGCTAAGTTGTTGTGACGGCGAAAGAAACGTCGAACTCGATCTCCAACTGTTTCCTCCAGCTGAAAATCTGCTTCCTTAGCAGTTCTTGGTGGCAAAAAGTCGGTGGCTGGTGAAGATTGAGCTCTAGAGTTGTTGCGCTCAACCTGCTGTTGAAGCTGTTGCTGAAGCTCAGCTTTTCGTTTGGCAGTTCGTTTGGCAGCGTTTTTGCGCCGGAAAGAGCTTCGAAGGCGGTGGAAAGGTACTAGTCGTGACCGAGATTTTTGCCCAATCTGCTGCTGAGTTGTTGAGCTTATGGACTCAGTTTTTGAAGAGAGAGAATGAGCATCTGAGTCGGAATCAGTGGCTGGTGAAGGTGGAACTCCAGAATGGCGCTCAGTTTGCTGTTGAGACTCCCCTTGAAGCTCAGCTCTCAATCGTTGAAGTTCAGACTTTGCCGCAATTTGCGTTTTGATTGCTTGCTCAAGCTCATCTTTGCGTTCGAGAAGAGATGAAAGCTGAGAATTCAAATCAGAGGTGGTGGTGGTGGTTTGCTGTGCTGAGGCAAGCTCAGTCTCCTCCTGCTTTCCCCCCTTGCGCAGTCGCCGGAAAAGGCCAGCAAAAGCTTGGTAAACCGCCGAAGCTCTTGAAGTAGACGGGCGGTCTATTAAGCAGGTGTTGACCAGCACATTGTCTTGCTGCGCCAGAGGCTGGCGAGGGCCCAAGTCGACCGAGGCCATCACAGGCTTGTGGTAGGAGGTGACGCTCTCGTACACCATTGCCTGGACATTCAAGATGGGGTAGGCAAAGACAAGGTCCAGCTGGGTGCGCATGTCAGTGGTGGGAGTTTCGGCGGGAGTTCGAATTTGCAGGTTGTGATGTCGCAACGCGCCATTGAGTAGCCTCGGATCGTGATTTTGCATAAAATCCGAGTTGAAATTGCCAAGCATGACAATTGGAGGCCCGTCGTTGTGCGCGGTAACCTGGAAACTAGCAACCCGCAGATATCTTCGGATTACTGTATAAGCGGCGTTTGGAGAAATGTAGACGCCACTGATGAAGATCCCGCGCACAACTACTGAGCAAATTTCCATGCGAGAGGCTCGGCTGTCGGCTTCGCGATCTGCCACGTTTCCTCCGATGACTGGAGCAAATGCTTCGGCTTCTAAGTGTGCGCGGACGGCCACCACTGTACCGCTTCCGTGCCGGCCAGTTCCAGCAATGCGGTTCACCTGGCGGAACCCGTAGCGCTCAAAGTCGTAGTTGGTGGTGATGGGGACTCGCGTCTCAGAGAAAATTACCACATCAGCGTCTGAGAAGGTGCTGTCAGCAAAGGTGCTCTCAAACTTGCTGGCTAGGCCTTCGACGTTGTGGTAAATGATCTTGAGAGTGTCTCCTGCTGGCCAAGTTGGAAGTGTGCAGAAGGGAGGAAGCGCTTCGAGCCTGCGGAACTCCACCTCAACATCATGGTCTGGGCGGCGGGGTCTGGGCGGATTGAAGGTAATTCGATCTGTCACAGGGACTAGAAAGAGACCTTCAAGTGTTGTGGCCCTGCTGCAGGCAACGTAGAGCTCATTTGGTTGAAGGCGCGGAGAGAGATGTACGGCTACATTGGTGAACGACGCTCCTTGCGATTTGTGAATGGTAATCGCTTCGCCGAGGACCATAGGAAACTGTGTACGGGTGAGATTGTAGTTGTTGTTAGCACCCGTTGACAGTGTCTTGGTCTCTTTGCGAACAGGTGTCAGGTTTTCTGGAACACCGTGAGCGCGGGCCACTTCGCATTCTCGAATCCTGGCATGGGCGCCAACATCGAGCGGTCCAAAGTTGGTCCACATGATAACGGCATTGTTGTTGTCATCAGTGGTGACACGCTCGAGGATTCCGTTGGCGCCATTGACAAGACCGTCGCTAGTGGCAATGTTTACCGTCATCATGTAGCGCGCGCCCTCTCTGAATTCCAAAGAAGGCGGAAGGCCTTGAGCGTCCCTCGCAGCTTTATTTCGAGCACCTTCAATTGCCTGCTGCCTGGTTCTTTCTGGAGCAGTTCCAGTGCAGAGATGAGCTGCTATACTTGAGGGCGCCAAAATCCTCATATTCTGAACAGTTAGTGTGTTGAACGCATCCACCAATTCGTTAGTTTTAAAAAGGTGAATGGTGCCCTGGGGAAATACAAAGGCAGGGTCACGAATGACGCGGCCTTCGAAGAGAGCCACCTCTGCTGGAGTCAGCCGGCCGACAGCCAGGTTATTGAGTGCCTGGGCAAAAACCGCATTCTCTTGGCGCATGACCTGGTCTAGCCTGAAGTAGCTAAACGGGTCCCGGAGAACGGTGCCAGCAAATGCTCGATCTCCCCCAAAGGGCTGAAACGCAAAACTACAAATGCTGGAGAAAAGAAAACGACAAAGTTGTAACATCAGGAAAAAAGGAGACACAAAAATAATTACCGGTCTATGACTGGCCGCAGCTGATTAAAGTCGCCCAGAACGATGACTGGCAGGTTGCCATAGAGTTCGTCGACGCCCATTATCTGCCTCAGGCGAGTGTCCACCTTGCTCAGCATTGACAGGCCCACCATGCTCACTTCGTCGATGATGATCAGTTTCAACTGGCTAAAGGTGACTCGCAGTGTGTTTGCAATGTCAGCACTTAGAGGCCTGTTGTTTTGAGAGACGGGAATGCCAAAAGCAGAGTTAAGAGTCATGCCACGAATGTTGAACGCTGCCTTGCCAGTGGGAGCACAAAGGAGAACTCTGAGCTTGTCCAGCTCAACATTGGGCTGGTGGTCGTAGTAGCGCATAGCCGCCTGATAGATGCACTCAATCAGAAACGACTTGCCAACTCCGGATTTGCTGGTGATGAAGAGGTGGAATGGTCTTGACGCAGCTCATGACGTTCAGCAAAATCTTCCTCTGTCGTCGGTTTAGTAGAGCAATCCGAGCGAGAAAGACTCCATTTTCCCAGATTGTGGGCATCCGGTACTGTTCATGACGAGGCGGTGGCTCAAGATTTGGCGCCTGTGGAGCTCTCTCTCCCTGTAGGCCAATCTGCTGAGAGACGTCCTCGTGTTCAATCTCCTCGGGAGGGTCAAGGTGAGCAAAGCCGTCGGCTACCGCTTGCTCTGGTTGCGGCTCCTCCTCCTCCAGTCTTTGCCTTTCTTCCTCCGCTCGAAAGTCGGCGTCTAGTTGCTCCTCGTTGTCGCCAGGAGAAAACTGGTTGAAGATATTGAAGATTTCCTCACGATGGTCTCGAAAAGTAACCTCAAGATCTTGATTTGGGTCAGTGCCCGGCTCAATTCTCCAGGGGTGGAAAAGGAGCAGCATCATGCGAACATAGTTCGCCCGATCATGCACCTGGCTGTAGCGGTGCCAGCGAAGAAACCGAGAAGTCGTCGGTGGAAAACGACTAGGCAGTTGAACTCCTCGTCATTCTCTTCTGGCACATCTGCCTGTTGGTCGTCTTCGTCGTCAGCATTGTCAAGTGCATCGTTGATGGCATCAACGTCAATCCGGTCGTCGGCGACAGCGCCTCTGACTGCGTCGTGAAGGCCGTCAAAATCGATTTCAGCACCATTGTCAACTTCCACTTGGTCAGCAAGGACGGCGTCGAAAATAGCCTCAAAGTCGATGTTTGCCTCGCCGTTGGCTGGCTGCCGGGCAAGCTCGTCGGCGTCAATTCCAAAGACGTTCATGAATGCCTGCTGGTGGGCTTCATCGTCGTCGTCGTCGTCGTCGTCATCATCAAGAGGTGCTACTCGAGCCTTTTTCTTGAAGGAGAAGTTGGCTGCCACTTGAGCGAGAGCCAAGTCAGCAATAGCTCTGGGCCTCGTTCTGTAGTAGTCATTGATGTTGGTGCTGAAAACGTCGGTTGAGTTCGGTGGTAGGTTCCGTAGCTCCCTTTCTGGGCGCACCATGCGAACTCGTCCTTCAGGAGGCGACGTGTTGATAAATAAGACCTGAGAAGAAAAGAGTTAGTAAGAAAGAAAGAAAAGTTTTGCTGGCACTTACATCTCGGCTTGTTTTTGAAACTTCCAAAGCGAGCAAGTAGAAGACTGCCTCTTGAGCTGAAATTTCTGAAGAGTTCAGAAATTTCTTGGCAATGATCTTCAACTTTTCGCGAATGGTGATGTTCCCGCGTGCGTTGATTTCAGCTACTGTCTCTCTCAGCAGCTTTGACATGCCCCTGTTGGCCTTGTTGATGTAGGAGAGAATGTACTTGACACAGGCAAATGGATCAAGGACAAACTGAATGTCCATGTTTGCTCTGTGCAGGCCAAGGAGGCGAATGTTGTAGTTGTTTATATTTACTTCAGCAGGTGATCGCCGAAGAAATATTTTGGATCGGTTCTTGTCCAGAGACTGACGGATGGCCATGATGTACTGCTCATCAGTCATTTGCAGCTCGCGAAGGTAATCGTCGAAAGTGTCTGCAATGGGCGCCGCAGCCCTCACTGTGCGCCAGTAGTCAACCAGCTTTTGGTTTTGATGCAAGCTAGATTGTCGGCCGTCTCTTGATTCCTCTGCTCGTTGGTAAGAGGATCAAAAATACGGGTAGCTCGCATTGGAAAACAAGAAAACCCGAAAAAACAAGTTTCTTGATTTCGGTTCCTCGTTTTCCTACAGCTGAAAATGTGCCGGTGCTTTTGAAATCAAAAGAGTTTTTCAGGCTCTGCAGTGCTCGAGCAGGTCATGTACTGGTCAATGAAGTCGACACAAGCTGCCTCAGAGTCTGGGTCGTCAGGCTGATATTGTGGCGGGCCCGCTTGTTCACCAGGTGCCGTCCGGTTGGTTGTCCAGAGCATAGTGTGAACGTGAGGAGAGCCGCGATGCTGAAACTCGGTGCGTCGAAGGTAGTCGGAAACGGTATGCGGGTAAAAGGGGGAGGCGTCTGTCTCAATGAGGTCCAGCAACTTTTTTGATCGGTACGAAAAGTACCGAGCGCAAGTCACTGGGTCGTTGGCGATCAGCTCCGCCTTTTCGCGGTCTTCCATGTTGAGCGCCTCTGCGCCAGTTATCTGAGAAGCAGGATCTCTAGCTTTGCACAGATTAACCAGAAGCTCAGGGCACAGTTTTTCGACCGGCGAAAGCGTCAAGAAGAAGGTAGGAGCGCCCAGTGTGCGGAGCATAGCCATGCTTTCCTTCGTCTTTGACTCCCAAAAGGGAGGACTGTTTTGGGCATTCAATAAAACACGATAAACTACAGTGCCATTTGGGCAAAGGAAAAGGTAGCAGTTAGTAAAATAGTAAACAAACAAAAATAGTAAACAAGAAGCGCTTACCCATATCGTGGTCAACAAAGTTTTCAATGTTTTGATGATTGAGTAGATTTTGTGCTGTTACTTGCTGCCCTTGAAGCCGGCCTTAGCGCAAAGCAATGCCAATTTGTGAGGCAATCTTGATCTGAGTCAGCACAGCGTTTTTCCAGAACAAGCACTCTGTGTCAGTTCGGAATCGAGGGTCGCGATGCATGACCTCATACTTGAATCGGGCGCCTGGAGTTGTGCGAGGTGGAGCAGGTGGCAGCTGACCACAGTACAGATTGCTGAAAGTCAGCCCTTCAGCCTGTGGATCAGCGAAAATGCCGACTGGGCGTTGTTCATCTCCAGGAGCATATTGGACAGCAGCCTCGGCCACTGCCAATACGTTTCGTTTTGAAGGAGAACGGCTTCGCCGCCAAAGTCAGGCTCATTAGCCATTTCGTCCCACTGGTCGCCCTCTTCAGGGTCAGCCTCCTCGTTGCCAGCGTTTGCAGGAGGAATGGCATCTGCTGGATTGACGACAAAGTTCACCTCGTCACCAGGATGGTTCGTTTGCCAGCGGTCGTTGAAAGTAACGCCCTCATAAAGTGGTGAATTGGCAATCAGGTACCTTTTGTGTAGTGGGAAAACAAAAACAAATAGTTAGTTATAATTGCCTTCACACTGACATTGTTGATTGTTGTTTACCTGACTATATCAACGACTTCCTGAGGTCGAACAGTCTCAAAGATGTAGGCGTGTCTATCCCCTCATCGCCTTTTGAGGAGCACTTGGAAAGTTTCTATCTGATTGAAATTACGCAGCAAACTGTCGGCTGAAACTTGCACATCTATGGGGACATTTATCACGTTGCTTCGAATTCCAAGCTGACCATCGTAGCTTAGCTTCTTTGTGTGCATGAGGGCGATTTGCCGTGAGGCCATCCGAGCCGCCAGTCTAGACCCGGCACTTACTAGCAGAAGAGGGATGAGTGGAAACCGAAACGTTGAAAAACAGAAAGATGGCAGCCTCCTCCTCTTCATATAAGAAACGCAGGTGCAGCAGAGTTGAATAGTGACATTGTCAACGCGTGCGTCAAGCAGAAAGTGAAAGTCGACAAAGTCAAAATCCCATCTGGTTGGAAAATTGGTGCAGAAGTTGATGGTCTTGTCAATGGAAGTACGGATGATTAGTCTCACGCAACAGCTGCAGACGTGGATAGGCCCGTCGCTGATGTCGATCTCATACAGGTCCTCAGCAGCATTGAGTACTCGCCAGAGCCGCAGTTCTTCTGCCCTCATTTGAACCACAGGGTCCTCGCGTCTTGCAGCGCGCTGTTGGGTGTTGACCGCCTGCTCTGCAGCCTGGACCACAAGGTCTTTGAGTCTTTCGCAGTGCTGCTGGGCGTCAATCGCTCGCTCTGCAGCCCGGGCCTCCTCATTCTGGCGAGCCATTCATGGCGCTGGGCGTCAGCAGCTCGGGCTGTTGCTTGAGCTGCAGGATCACAAAGAGCTCTACGGTGGCGTTGCTACTGGGCTGCTGCATTAGCTTGAATCGCATCGACTGCACGAGCGGCAGCAGCACGTCGTTGCCTGTTTTGAGCATTTTCTTCCTTAAGGTGGCCATCATCTTGACGATTGAGCCGTAGTAGCTTTGCGCAATTCTGAGCTTTTTCTTGTTTTCTTTTCTTTTGTTTGTCAGGACGCAGTCAAGGTCGTCCTTCTTGAAGCGGTTGATCAACCATTTTAAACAAGTTAAAAAATTGTTGAAAAACAGTGTGCACTGTGCGAAGAACAGAGATGAAAATTTCCGCTTTCTCTCTCTCCTCTCTCTCTCTCTCTCTCTCTCTCTCTCTCTCTCTCTCTCTCTCTCTTTCTCTCTCTCTCTCTCTCTTTCTCTCTCTCTCTTTCTCCAGTGCTCATCTTTATCTGACTGTGTTTGCTAATGCTGCTCTCCTTTATTACCTCTACTCTTCTTTCCACTGTTGCTGCTGCCTTGCACACTTTATCACATCACTGTGAAAAAAATGAAGAGAGGAGAGATTGCAAAAAAGCAATAAAATGAACTGCCACTGCAGCAGCAGCAAACTGGTAGCAGTAATGCTAATAGAAAAGCAAGAAAAACACTGAACAAAAGCAATAGAAAGAGATAGAAAGAGAGAGAGAGAAAGAGAGAGAAACACAACAAAATTCTGAAAACAAAACAAAAAAAGAAAAAAGATGGAAATAGAACAAAAAGGGAGTGAAAGAAGAATGAGACGATTCTTCACAACGTCATTTGTTTTTACCGTGCACTGAAAAACTACTGAAAAGCTACTGAGAAAAAACACCCCGGTTTTGCCGTGTCGTTTTAGTACGACACTGGATAGTTGTGCTGCTTTTGCCTCAAGGCCACTGATTACTGTTTGTCTGCCTGTCGGTTCAGTCTGTCTGCTGCTATCACTGCTCTCGACACTTTTCTCTCCTCTCTCTCTTTTCTCTCTCTCTCTCTCTCTCTTTCTCTACATGACTGTGCCTTACTGCCGAGCACTACCGCCGTTAAGAGTTTGTTATGGTCGTGTTACTTCCGTAGAGTGACTAGTAAAAAAAGGAAGGATGCTTTATACAGTGCAACAGCAGAAGCAGCAGTGAATGCCTATTGAATCTTTCCTGAATCTCCCTCTTGTCGTTTTAATGTTTTGAGGCAATTCAAACCATTTATTGACTGTTCCAACAATTTTCATCAACCTCAATTTCAGTTCCGCATTAACTTTTTTTACCCTTTTTCTCTCTTGTGTCGGCACCCTTTTCACCTCCCCCTCTGACTTGACTTTTGCATTGAGTACTCGTTGAAGTGAATATCACCAGGCAGTGCCAATCACTCCGCTATCATCATTGCCTATCAGTACTACCAGCCCCGCAGATGTACCAGATGACGGTGCAGCAGACGCAACAAAGGCTACAGACTTCATTTCAGGCAAGGCAGGCAATCTGGCGAAATGTTTGACATCTTGTTTAGGTTTCATATTTCACTTTTCTCTTAGACTCTTTAATGTACACTGAAAGTGATCAATAGAACGTCTTTGATAGTGGTCAAGTTACATCAGATCTCTCAATTTGAGGCCGTGCACAACTAGAAATCAAATCATTTCGCAAATCTTGACTTGATTGACCTTTCGGGTCTTTGACTACACTTTTTTGCAGTCCTGCGTAAACGGAAGGTAACAGTGGTCAAGTCAAATTAGGTTGCAAATTGAGCGTGCACCAACAAACATCGATCACTCTACCGGCGGCTTACCCGACATCGCTTGACCACTGTGAACTTCAGGCGCTTCGAGCCTCGCTTGTTTTGCTTGCAGTTCTGAGCCAGCGGAAGCTTCCAGAGGGCAGATTTTTCGCCCTGTGCGTGCACTGCTAAGGATGCATGTGCAGTCACTGTGCTTGTACTACCTCAAGATAAAACAACTAGCTGTGAGAGATAAACTAAGTGAACCCGTTAGCAGATTGAGTGCAATTTCGCGCAGCGATTACTGTGCTGATGCTAAAAACAGCACAGAGCAACACAACCAAGCGAATTGGCCAACAGTGATTGACAGATAAAGAGTACACTTGATAATGACAACAGCAAATAAGTGCAAGTCGTTAGGAATGAAAAAGCAGTGAGGTGAGCAAAATGCTACCAAGCATAAACGATAGTGAAAGTATGCGACTGATGACGATTAGGCACAAAGAGAAAAAGTGATTGCAAGTAATGGAAGGTTTTTATTGAAGACAAGGTAGGGGGCTCACCGTGGAAAAAGCTAGACAAACTGCCCAAGGAAAAATGACACTTTTTATCGCTCACATCAGTTACCACCGTGACACGTAATGTGTAGATACCGACTAGAAGTGAACCAGTAATAATACGCTGAGGAAAAGTGTAGTGCAGTCTGGCCATGACCGCTACACCGCCTACCATCATTGAACGCATACGAGTACGTGCTGAGCAAAAACTTGTGATTTTTAGGACGCCGTTGATAACTGGTTGACTTTATTTCAATTGACTGACATACTATTTTTTGAGCATTATCAAAAACAAGTTGATGAGAACAGCAAAAGCTGATCACACAAAAACACTCGAACTTTGAACTGAACATCTGCATTCACAAATATTGTTTATTAAGATGTTTGAAAATTTTGTTATAAAATGAGTGCTTTGTTTCGTTTTCAAACCACTTGTTTGTTGACTAAACATTCTTTGCACACCTTTTCGCTGTTCAAACTGAAAAATGCTGTGCTACCTGCGATCTCCCACTCTCCTCCTCCTCCTTTTCTTCTTCCTCTCCGTGGCCAGTCAAGTGACAGGTAATGGCCAGTACTACTACCCTTGCCCTTGTGACCAGCAGGTTTTTTATCACCAACACTCCACTTCTCCAGTTCAAGTAAGGGAGGAACCTTCTCCCTGCAGCAACATGATCTTCCCCCTGCTTAAAAATTGCACGTCACTTGGCCAGGATTTACAATCAGAGACTCTAGACTCTCTTCCGAGAATAATCTGTGTTAAACTCTCTTTATACGTGGAGTGAATAACACAGATTATTCTCGGAAGAGAGTCTAGAGTCTCTGATTGTAAATCCTGGCCAAGTGACGTGCAATTTTTAAGCAGGGGGAAGATCATGTTGCTGCAGGAGAAGTTCCTCCCTTACTTGAACTGGAGAAGTGGAGTGTTGGTGATAAAAAACCTGCTGGTCACAAGGGCAAGGGTAGTAGTACTGCCATTACCTGTCACTTGACTGGCCACGAGAGGAAGAAGAAAAGGAGGAGGAGGAGGAGAGTGGGAGATCGCAAGTAGCACAGCATTTTTCAGTTTGAACAGCGAAAAGGTGTGTAAAGAATGTTTAGTCAACAAACAAGTGGTTTGAAAACGAAACAAGCACTCATTTTATAACAAAATTTTCAAACATCTTAATAAACAATATTTGTGAATGCAGATGTTCAGTTCAAAGTTCGAGCTCTTTCAGCACAACCCAAGGTGAGTTCACAACTACCTAGATAATTATTGTTTGTCATATAATCTGTAACGATTTTCATTTTTCCAGAAGATGTATGCTCCTATCGCCTTCATCTTCATCCTCTCAACGGTGGCTGGCCAGCACACAGTGTGCCGATGTGGACAACCAGCCGCGAACTACTACGCCAGAGCGACGCAAACTCGACCACTGCATCTTCCCCGGAATCCGACTTCACCGCCCTCCTCACCACAGGCCCCACCGCCAGCGTCGACCAGTCAACCGGGAATTTCGGGAATTGAACAAAGGACCGATAGTAAAGAAGACACCTGCTCTAGTTCTGTATCTCCACTCATTAAAAAGTGTGTAGGTATCAAGCAAGAGATTCTGGAAGAACCATGGTCCACTCCAACTACAAAAGTTTGCTCCTTGTTCCTTGAATTTTTAGATTGCTTACAAAATGCTAATTTGTTTGCAAAGTTAAATGTTTGCCATCGTGACTCAAATGTGTCAAAATACTTGTTAGATCTTGAACACGATGGCGACTTATTTCATGTTCGAGATAGATGCTTTAACTTGTTTGCAAATAAACGTTCCTGGTAGCCTACCAGTACTCCATCATTTGCTCAAACAAAAGTTGTTTTGTTTACTAATAAGTATTCCTTCCTCCTCTTCCTCGTTGTTGTTTTCGGCTGCTCGAGAAATGTACCGCAGATGAGTGATGACAGCCGGCCAGCCACAACTCATAGTGCGGTGTTTCAGAGGGTGAGGGCACAAACAAAAACTTGGGCCAGCCCTCCCGTGACCAGCAACTCGCAACTACGCTCGTCAGCATGGCCGCCACCTCGGCGACATTTCAAAATCAACGCTGTTTTTGCTGTTGCTGAGGATTCCTCCTCACCAGTGGGCTGTTGTTGTTGCTGCTCAAAGTGGCCATCAACTTGGCCATCAACTTGGCCATCAACTTGGCCATCAACTTGGCCATCAACTTGGCCATCAACTTGGCCATCAACTTGGCCATCAACTTGGCCATCAACTTGGCCATCAACTTGGCCATCAACTTGGCCATCAACTTGGCCATCAACTTGGCCATCAACTTGGCCATCAACTTGGCCAAACTGCCACAATGTGCCTCTACTGATGGCCTCTCGTTGGAGCGTGCATCGTTTGGTGCTGCAGCAATCCTATTGAGGGTGGCCTCTGGAATTGCACACATGGAGTCGCATCGGTGGACAGGTCCTGAGTGGAGTGCAGTGCCCCGGCCAATGTCCGTCCTCAAGTTGAAAACCTGTGACGAGGTGGACGTCGGTTTGCTTCAGAAAGTGCATCGCTCCTCCTGACACAGCACCACCAAGGAGGTCACGGGTAGACGGTGGACCTTACTGTTCTCTTTCTGTTCTTTGGCGGCCCCTGCCTTTCCCTTCCCTTACCTCTTGCTTGTCAGGTCAGGCCGTCGTCTGCGCGTGTAGAAACTCGCACCATCCGGAAGCAGGAGACGTAGCGGTCGCAAAGAAGATACTGCGCTTGCGGACATGACCGGCAGAGTCGGCATGAACCTCATCGATGATCTCCGACTTTTCCGGGCATTTTACTCTCCAAACGATCAATGCGCCGGAAAATGTTGTTGTAGTTGTTGTTGCACAGCGAATTCTCTTCCATCTCAAAACAAGCGTCGGCAATCACGGTGGTAGTGATTGGAGATGCATGGCTCGCGAGTTAGGGATGGGGCCCCAGTGATCTCAATAGATCGTGATGAGCAAGTGAAAAGTCTTGATGTGAAAGAAGCCGCTGTGTTTGCGTTGTCAGCGATTTCTCATTGCGTCGCACAGTTGATGCAGCGCATTGGTCACTCAAAATGTGAATGCAATGCTGAGTGACTGCACGGGCTGCCAGTTGAGCATTCACCAACTTTTGCAGCACATCAGGCTGCACATGGCTAAAAACTGTGGAAGACAATGACTAGGCAAGGCCATTCAAGGAGTGCCACCGTTTTGAGCACACTCCACACAACAAGCTCTTTTCAGATTTAAATCAAGAGAATACTTCTTCCAATGGCTGTAATCACAAAAACAACAACCAGAAAAAGTGTGTGTGGGTGTGCATTTGCTTGGCAAAGACTAAAATACAAGGTACTGTGTGAGAAGGTGTGTGAGTGAGTGAAAATCAATCAACTAAAGTGGTGATATGATTACTAAAGAATAAGAATAAAAGTAAAGTGAGTGAGTGAACTGCTGTGATCTACTGCTAACTGAATTGATCCACCCCAATGCATCACCACTTTAGGAGAAGGTTCGCCACTGGCCGAGGAAAATGGGCGCCACCAGTGTCCAGAGGTGGAGCAAGGCGCAGATCCAGCTAGAGTTCATCTTGATCCACAGCAAGCTGGTGCTCTGCCCAAAGGCCTGCGGTGATTCGGTCAGACTGGGAAAAAGAAAATGGTCAGAATTGAGCTTTATTTGATAAATCTCTGAAATCATATTGCCAGTACTAGTTGGTGAGGTAGAGCATGCCTAGCTCCAAGATGAAGTAGAAGTAGCTTCAGTTGGAGGTGTCCTCGTCAATACAGCCGCCACCACCTCAAAGGGGAGTGTCCACTACGGCATTAGTTCTAGCTGAGCAGGCCACGAGCATTACCCACTAATACATTCCCTCCCCTTGTACACTAAACACTGCTCAAGAAGAATGCCTACTGACCAGTAAGTTGAGTGTTTGCGGTGACTAGGAGAGGGAATGAGAGAAAGGCGGAGGAGAGACAAAAGAGGCAGCCGATTAGTTGACTAACTAATCGCTGACTAGTCCCTCAAAATGAATCTCCCTCTTCTGCTTCACTTACCGCTGACGTCGTCATTGCGGAGACTGCTGACGCCGGTGATCTTCTCATACTGACTTTTTGAGTTGAGTCGGATGTAGGAATAGAAGACGGCGGCAAAACAGCTAGGTGCTGGGTGGACGAGGAAGCATGGCTTGCAGTCGGTGTCCGGGGAACTGTTCAGCGAGACGACGGAGGCCTGCAGCAGCCCCGACTGGCTCTCTTGCACCTTCGGGAGGATGCTGACCACGACGAGGGCGACGCAGGCCACCAGGTTTGCGCTGATGAAAAACTTAATAAGAAGTTAATAAAACAGTGATTAGTTTGCTCTTCTGTACTTTTTCAGTATACACACAGTGCAGGTGGTACGGCAGGCTGAAGAGGGAAGGCGAAGCTGATTGCTGTGATCGAAAAAGGACAACCCGCTAAACTTAGACATCAGAGTTGAGCCGGATATGAGAAGCGGGAAAGCTTGCAGGAAGAGATGACTGGGGACGTTGACGGCCACCTGCAGCGTGTTCAACGAGTGGGCGTAGGTGGAGAGCAGCGTCTAGAAGTGGCTGAAGAAGGCGGTGACGTCGGTTTCCAGCAAATTGTTTACCACCACGGCCAATTGCTGAAGGCCGGAAAAGGGGGTGGTGATCAGTGTCACTGCCTCGGTTGTTAGCTTCCCAGCAGCAACAGCAGTGCTGATCAGCCATTTGATAAACCCGGAGAAGTTGTACTCTACGCTGGCGGCAATTTTCCCAGCTCATCTCCTCCGCCCAGCTTAAGGGTGAGCGATCGCTCCAGCTGGCCGCCCTCCTCTACGGCCTTCTTCCACTTACGGCTCACTAGACGCAGTGTCTGCAGTTTTTCTTTAAAGGAGATAAACTGGAAGACACAACAAAGCACATCGACGTTTAGCTGCTCCCTCTTGATCATCCAGGTGCTGAAAAGAAGAAGAAGAAAAAAGAATGAGTTTCAAAACAATGCGGTTTAAACAAGGTGTTAGCAACAACAAACCGAACTGAAACGAGTGAAACACAATTTGAAAAAAGCGGCTAAGCAAACGGCCAAGTGAACAATTTAGTCACAAAAAGCTCACTCACTGATTTGCAGTCAGAGACACCAGAAACAATCAAAAGGAGGGGGTGCTGAAAAAAGCTGATGATGACGCTGATGATCTCCTTCAGCCACCTCCCGCTCCCTTCGCCGCTTGTACTGCTCCAGTGCGTTGATGAAGGGCGTCTCGACGAGGACGTTGAAGGTGATGCCGACGAAGAGAGACCCAAAAACCACGGCAAGCAGGTGAAGCGCCAGCGACCAGCCGTCGGCCAGCGGTATCAACGTCCGCCGAGTGCCCAGCGCCACCCAGACCACCCAGGCGTGCATCAGGTAGAGGGCGTAGCTGGCGCGGGAGATGGGCCTGAAGGCGGACCAGGAGAGGAGAGAGCCCAGGTGGCCGCCGTTTCCGGTGGCACACAGCCAGATGGCGCAGGTCAGGGCCACCGCCCAGAGGATTCGGTTCAGCGGAAAGAGCATGGCCGGAAGAAGGTTGTACCAGTTTGGAGCTGAATTTTCATCATTGTTGTTTTTGTAGTACGGCCGCCCCTGAACGTACGGGTAGGTGCTGTAAGGCAGAAGAGGTAAGAGGCGGTGCCGCCCATCCAGAGCAGGTGTTTGGTGGACTGTTTGTAGAAGTTTTTTAATTTTAAGTAAAAAGCCTTAGGTAAACAGCAGCAGGATTACCTGTTTGACCTCTACTTTCCTACTTTTACTACCCTTAGCCAAAAAATTCCGAGAGAAGGTGACGCCAAAGAGGAGGCCAATGAAGAAGACGCTGTCATGATTCCACGGCTGGTAGAGAAAGGCGACAAAGGGACTGGGCATGCCGTCTTCGGTGAGAAAGTCGCTGCAAAGTGTGTTTGGAACAAAATAACTAAATCAAAAAATTTTTTTAACTATCTAAAAAGCAGTTTTTGAGCATACTTTTTCGAGGTAACAATGTGCCCCGGTGGAAGCCGCCCGGTGAACACCTGACCACCGCTGACCACCGTACAGAGGAAAACCAACAACACCGCTACCAACTGGCCGAGTTTTCGGTTAGTTAGCAGCAGTACAATAGGAAGTAGGGAGAGCAGGTGCAGCTGCATGTCTGCCGCCAGGTACCACGTATGTACGGCACACTGCAAAAATTTTTTTGTACAAAAATACGTAAATTAGGATCATCCCTTTTGGATCAACAAAAACCCATTAAAAACCTTACAATGGCATCAGTGTTTACCAGATTCTGCAGGTACAGCAGATTGAGCCACCAGTTCGCCTCACAAGCGTTCACCAGGGGACGGACGTAGGCGGACCAGAGGGGCCCATTGAAAGTGGTGCTACTGCTGCTGCTGGGCCCAGCAACCAGGCCCACGCTGAGCAGAAGGAAAAACGCCAACTGAGGCGTCAGCCGGGCCCAGCGAAGAGTGAGGAATTCAAGGTAGCGAAATCTTCGGTACTGACCGGCGGTGTACTTGAGGGTGACGATGGCGGTGAGAAAGCCACTGTTGAAAGAACAAACAAATTATTTAAATGCATTTTATATTCTAGAGAAAAGTACCTTAGATTGAAGAAGGTTTCCACGGCGTAGAATGCCTTGTAAATTATCTGCAGTCGAGCTGAGGCTAGGCGGCCTCTGGTTAGGAAAGTGTCGCCTAAGTTTTAAAATAACAATTTTTAAATTTTTAAAAGTGGGTAAATTATGAGCAAAAAATGGTATTATTTTTTATCATACTATAGACATTGAGCGAGGTCCACTCGAGTGTGTGGGCGGAGATGATCCACAGCAGTGTAATGGCTCGCAAGCCGTGAATGCAGGATAACTTTTTCATTTCCTTGATACTTTCAGTAAGGAACAATTTTCGAAGATTGTCCATTGGGGAGAACCAGTGGAGAAAGGCTAGTTGGGGTGCTGGCAATTAAATCAAATAAAAATGATTATTTTTTAAATACAAAGTACTACTCTGTTTACCGTTTTTCCATTTAGTTTGGGTAAAAATTGCTGCCAATGTAGTGATCAACAATATAAAGTAGACTACTGTTCTGTGAAATAAACATTTAAAACCCAAATATTTTAAGCTTTAGCGATAAAACTTAACAGAAAGACAAATGTTTTTTACAGTGCAGCTGTTTGAGCAAAGAGTACTTTTTGATCAGCTGATTTTTCCACCTTTTCACAACTAATCTTCTTTAACTTTAGTTCAACAGATTTTATTTCTAAAAAACATTTTTTGTAAACACTAAAATTAAAAATTTACCCAAATGTGCACACTTACTTTGCTCTGCAACCAGTTTAACATTCGCTTCTGTACAGCTTTTCGGCAAACAGATGCCCACTTTAAGTTGTGCATAGTAGAGAACCGAGGCGTGCTGCTGAAGTGTTTGGTACAGCGTTGAAGCATTTGATAATATTTTTGTACTATTTTTGTTGCCACTGCTGTTGTTGTACAACAAGATATTTATCTGAAGCTGCTGCTGCTGCTTATCACCCATCAGAAAATCTTGATTGCTTTTTCCACTTGGAAGCAATCCCTCTACTGCTTGAAAGTAATTGTGCTGTCGAGGCAGTGGCGGCAGTGGAAAGGCCGCATCTAGAAGACAGTACTGAGGATGGAAACTACTCAGAGTACTTTTCTTACTAAATCTAACTTCACTAAAAAAATGATGTTTCTCCCTCTGCACTGACTTTTTTGCTTCTATAAATTACATCGTTCAAGATATCGAGAAACGGTTTTCACACAACAAGCAAGCTAAATGGCATCTTTCAAATGGTACCAAACTTGAGGTGATTCGAACACTGGGTGCATTTTTAAGATCATAATTTCGAACTTTCCCAATAAATTCTATACGATTTGTTTTGACTCTAAAAAATACACCGTGAAAGTTATTGAGTTGCGGTTTTTGCCTGAATATTAAGCTAACAAATACCTACTTATTGGCGTTAAACTCAAAAGGATTTGATCTTTGAGAGTAATTATTACAGTCAGTTAAAGATTTCATATATTAATTTCATATGATTTTTTGAGTTTACATTTATGATTCTATAAATTACATCGTTCAAGATTTCAAAACTCAGTTTTACCTGAAAACAAAGCAAAGTAGTGTTTATCTAATGGTATTAAGTTGGAGTTAATTTGACTAACTCAAGTAATTATTATGACCAGTTAAAGATTTTATAGAAATTCTTATATTAATTCCATATGATTTTCCGCATTTACATTTATGATTCTATAAATTACATCTTTCATGATATCTAAACATTGTTTTTCTTGAAAACAATGCTAACTACTACCTATCTATTGGTTTTAAATTTAGGTTGATTTGACTTACGGAAGTAATTATTAGAGTCACTTTTAATTTTTGTACAAATCTCTATTTAAGTTCTATATGATTTTTTTGCGTTTACATTTATGGTTCTATAAATTACATCTTTCATGATTCTATGACGCGGTTTAGTTTAAAAACGACGCTAATAAACACCTATCTATTGATGTTAAATTTGAGTTGACTAGACTACTAAAAGTATTTTTTATTATGGATTTTCCAAATGACACTGAACAAAATTTTTTACAAACTAACCAGCCAAGTAAACCCCAACTGTTGAAGGCTGGTGTCATTTGGTTGATCGGCACCGACGGCTCGGGGCACAACGAGCTTGCGAGTTGTGTCCCGAGCCGTCGGTCGATGCCGATCAACCAAATGACATCAGTCAATGCTTAACAACCTGATTAAACAAAATAAACGCTAAAATGAAACGATGGTTTGTGGCGCGAAGCGACACTCACGCCCTTGTTTTTTTGAACTTTCTAGAAAGTCGCTAATACTGTTCCGGCACTGGTCGTACTCTCCTAGGTTGGTCAGCGTTCCTGAGGCCATTCCCGCCGGTGGCAAGCGGCCCCAGGAGCTGAACATCTTCACCGCCCATGTTTGACGAGTTTTGAAAGCGGTCAGTGTAAAGCGAAGACTTCTTTGACAATCCGGACTGATTGCAAAAATTTCACTTTTTGAATATTTTTCTGTTGTCTGATCATTGTTGGTCACATTTGTTTCAGTGCTGTTGTACAGTGTCGTTTGCTTCAACACTGTTTCAAAGTCTACATAAGTTGAAAGAAAAGCCCGCTCAAAGACGGCAGTTGGCACGGCGACTAGATCGCTCCACAGATAGCGATCGCTGTTTTCAGTAGTGTTAATTGGTGTTGATGCTGATGATAATTTAAAAACAGTTATTAAATTAAAAAGTGTGACAAAAAACAGCAAACAAAAAGCTTTGTGTTTTTTATTTTCATTTTCATCAGCTTAAAGTGATCAAAAAATCATATTATCATTAAATCACAGACACACTTGTGTAATTAAGGCAAAACAACACTCTTAATCACACTACTAAAAAGCTATGTAATTTTTTAAGAAATGTCGTGTGGCGAAAATGAGTCTTTGCTGGTAGCACAAAGCAGGACTACTGCCGTTGTCTTCTACCAGCCTGCCGTCTTTTAAAAGAAGTGAGCTAGAAGAAATGAAAACCGCCAGAACAATGATTGCCACAGCTCTCAACGGAGCAGCGGAAATCCCCTACTGTTATTAAAAAATCTCGGTTCGTGTGTCCGTGTGTGTGTCACAGCTGCTACTGCGCATGCTCCCCATTCTGCTGGCGAAGCAGAGCAGAATGGGGAGTACAGTGGAAAGGGGAGCGGCAAAGAGGAAGGGGTGTCGGAGCTGTGTTGCTAACTGCTGGCAGTGCTTTGGGTAACAGTAGCATTTTTGTCCTGCGGGCAGAGGGGGAAATGATGATTGGTGATTGGCTAATAGGAAGAAGCAGTGGAGGCGTAAGGAGAGCAGGGCACGGGCCTAAGACGGTGGGAGTTGACAGTGTTCAAGTCACGTCAGGGTGAGCAGCAGGTCAAGTAGATTTGAAGGAAGTTTTAGGTTTTGGTCTAGGTCTAGGTTTAGATCTAAGTCTAGGTCTAGTCTAGGTCTAGGTCTAGGTCTAGGTTTAGGTCTAGCTCTAGGTTTAGGTTTAGGTTTAGAGGTAGGTTTAGGGGTAAGTTTTTTGCACTATTACTCGCTCCAGTCAAAACTTTTGTTTAAACTAAAGGATTTATATTTACAGCTAAAAACTTTGCCTATTTTATGGTTTTACAAACAGTTTTTGATATCGTTTTTTCAATTTAATTTAATTATTTTTAGTTTTTGTTACTTGAAAATTCAAATCAAAAATATAATTTTAGTTTTAACAACATAAAAAATTGCATTTTTAGAACAGAGATATAGCAATTAAAAAAATTAAAATTAAGTAAAAATTTAAATTTTTGAAATACATTGGCTTAAAAGTACACTGCATAAACTGAGTTTATGCTGACCCTGCTAGTATATATTTAAAAAGAGGGGCAGCGGATAGCCACCTACAGTGCGGCTATGATCGATCTTCCGTGACCAGCATTTGTCTTTGTTTGACCAACACCAACACCGCTACTACTGTCACCATAGCCGGGTTGCCAGCTTACTCGGTTGTATGAGAAAAAAATAAAAAACTTGTGATATATCGATCAATCAGAGAGCATTTAAACGCTAAAGACAAACAATTGATTTACAAATAAAAAGTCTGTCTTGAAAAAGTAGCGATTAATAATATTGTTGTATAAAAATAGCAATTAATCAAATGAATTGAACTTTTCCTTTCAGTTTGACTGAAAAATGCAACTTTTTACAAATTGCCCGTTACCCCGCTTTTGACCTCTTCACAGGCAAAAATCTTTATTATTTTGCCATAATTTAGTCTAAAAATGAAGATTACCACCGGATGACTTGACACCTTTCGACACTTCAACCATAGTTTACCTCAAAAGTACGGTTCGTAATCGGTTCACTTGGTTGCAGGTCTAGGGATTGTGCAGTTTTCTTCTTTACAGCAAAAAAAGCTGCACAATCTTGGGACCTGCAACCAAGTGAACCTTTTACGAACCGTACCTCAAACTGAAGGAGAACCAAAAATGCCAAATCACTTGTCTAAGAGGACACCGAACTGTAAAAGAGTACCGAAAAAGACCCCGAAAGTATAAAAGCAACCAGAAACCTGATCAGTCATCAACCAAAAATGAATTGGAGCACACATCATTTCGAGTTATCGTATTGTAACATTACTTCCTGATTAACCTTTTGTTTATCCCCACAGCCAGCAACACTTGTGCTTAAAGCACTCATACACTGACCTCCAGAGTCCCAATAAAAAAATGGTTTTCTACAAAAAAGCAGGCTATTTCACTATTAATCTACATTGTTTTAAAGCTTTTAACCTTTTAAAAACTTTAATGTAAAAAATATACAATTTGTTGTTTGTTTATACATTTGATTATTTATTTAAGCATGGTTATTCTGTTATTTTATGGTTGACAAGTGAATTACAGTTACAGTTCTACTTAATATCATCAACATCATCATCTGTAAAAAACACTTGGTAACAGCACAGAGACAAAAAAAAGTTTCAGTTATGCTCAAAAAGATGTTTTGCACGTTTTTTGTCTGCACACTTTTTTTCACTAGTACCCAAACTCTAGCAACAACAGCATCAGCAACGACAACAAAAACAATCAACTTTTTTACGGGTTTTCTCTCTAACCAACCAGCCAAAAAGTAAACGAAAAAATATCGTGCAAAAACGTACTAATATTGGCTTTTGCTGCTGCTGCATCAAGTATGCAGCATTTCGCTAATCAAAACTAAACTAACACAAACACACACTCACATTCTCAGTTTATGCTGTTTATACTTTTTTTCATTTTGTCCTAAACCTGATTTTGTCACACTGTTTGGCACATGAAATTACTGAAAAAGGAGTGCATGTTTGCTACTTTGTGTGTTTGTGTGTGTGTGCGTGTGATTGAATGACGATTAGATTTTTAAAACTGATATCAACAAAAAAATAACAGTGAGGTAGCTGTAAAGAGAAAAAGAACGTTAAAAATGATTGAGATGATTATTACCTCATTCAAAAACTGTAATTTCAGTGTGATCATTTTCCCCTTTACTTCCACAATTCAATTCTTTTGTCGTTTCTGTTCTGAAAACAAACTTTCTATCTTAATAACAGTTTTACAAAACTATCTTTACGACTTTGTACTTGTTTCCTTTTTCTACAACGCTACCAAAACTTTGTAACTTCAACTGTGCACCACACAATTTCCCCACAGTAGTATAAAAGGACGACCACTTCAAAGCAAGCTTCAGCTTGCCAAACCTCCCTGCCTGCTCCAAGCAAGCAAGTTTCCACCACTGCTTCAGTAAAGCACTTTTGTGAAAAACAATATCAACCAAAATTTCATCTAAAATTTTTCAAAACCTGACACACATTTAGTTATCTGTTGTTGTTGTTCGCCTCACACCACCTCTTCCAAAATGCACTTCTACCTGCTTTGTTTTCTGGCGGCACTGCTACCAACTCTCTGCTTGACGGGCAACTTTACACGGAACGACCAAAGACCGGTCGATTTCAGTCGACACATGGTGATTCGCATTCAGCCGTCTAATATTAAACACATTAAACAACTTAAAAAGTTGGAGCTGGAATATGAGGTAAGCAAATCAAATAGTTATTTGAGCTTGAGTTTGAAACAAGACTAAACCTAATACTTTTTAAAGATGGATTTCTGGAACCCGGTCATGCCCAACATGCGACCCGTCCTGACCGTCATCGACCCGCCGCGAAGCCAGTTCATCACTGCGCTAAACAACTCTCAAATCGGCTACGAGGTGGTGCACCAAAATTTAAAACAAGTGGTCGACCAGGAACGGCAGGAAATGGTGATGGCTTCCAAAAACAGGCGTGATCTCAAATTTGATTACGAAAACCAGTACCACACCTACGAGGAGATTATCCAGCAAATCAAGCACCTGGCCACTACCTGTGTGTTTTTTAAAAATCTCGCTGAAAAGCTTTTATCTCATGATGCTAATTTCTCCCTTTTCTTTTACCACCAGACCCAGCCAAGGCGACGTACATCAATGTGGGCACATCCTACGAAGGTCGCGAAATCCCCGCGCTGGCCATCGGCTCCGGTTCCAAGGTAGTCTTCCTCGAGTGCGGCAGCCACTCGCGAGAGTGGGTGACCATCGCCTTCGGCACCTGGGTCTCTAATGCGCTGATCAATGACGCCAGCCACAGTGCCTCTCCTCAGCACCTACAAGTTCATCGTCGTGCCGGTTGCTGAACGTCGACGGTTTTGTCTACACGCACACCATCGACCGGTGTGGCGAAAAACCCGTTCCAAAACAGAGGAACTCTATTGTAAAGGTGTTGATCTCACCGAAAGTAAGTTTGGGTGTCTGGGCGTAACAGTTTTTAACTGGGTTATTAATTGCTTGCCAATTTCCCTATTTTAGCTGGGCCACCTCTTTCTGCACCGAGGGCGCCTCCACACATCCCTGCCTTGAAAACTACTGCGGTAAATCGGCTTTTTCCGAGGCGGAGGCGAAGCAGTTGTCCGAGCTGGTGAACCAGTTCAAGGCCCAGGCGGTGGCCTACTTTGCCATTCACAGTTACTCGCAGAAGTGGATGTACCCGTACGGCTACAAGACGGCGCTGCCCGCCAACGCCGCCAAGCTGAAGGAGATTTCACAGGCGGGCATCGCCGCCATCAAGGCTGTCAACAATCTGACCTTCATCGAAGGACCTCATGCCACTGCTATCTGTGAGTACTCATGACAGCACCGGTTTTAAACTCAACTATTGGCTCATGTTAAACATCTTTTTCCCTATCATTTCTATTTTGCAGATATTGTTTCTGGTTCTAGTATCGACTGGGCTTACGAGGCGGCCGGCATTCAAGCCTCCTTTCTTCTGGAGATGCGAGACGAGGGCCAGTTCGGCTTTCTGCTGCCGGCTAACCAGATCAAACCAGCCTGTTTGGAAACTTGGGCCGGCATCAAGGCAGCCCTGAGCAAAATTTAAAGTGAAATGATCTTCAAACAACTGAACCAAATAGTCAGCTATCAGAGCACATCTTCACACTGTATTTCTTTATGTTTTGACAAATTAAAAAACACAATTTTTAATTAATATAAAAATTGTTAAGTTTTTAACTTATATCGACGTTTTACTATTGCTGTTACTTGATGCTCATGTTTGAACAACTTATGGGCTAAAAGATTGGCGTCATCTACACAGGCTATTTCACTATTAATCTACATTGTTTTAAAGTTTTTAACCTTTTAAAAACTTAAATGTAGAAAAATATACAATTTGTTGTTTGTTTATACAATTGATTATTTATTTTAGCATAGTTATGCTGTTATTTTATGGTTGACAAGTGAATTACAGGTCTACTTAATATCATCATCATCTGTAAAAACACTTGGTAACAGCACAGAGACAAAAAAAGGTTTCAGTTATGCTCAAAAAGATGTTTTGCACGTTTTTTGTCTGCACACTTTTTTTCACTAGTACCCAAACTCCAGCAACAACAGCTACAGTGTCAACAAAAACAATCAACTCTTTTCACGAGTTTTCTCTCTAAACAACCATCAAAAAATAACAAAAAAATATCGTGCAAAAACGTACTAATATTGGCTGCTGCGGCTACATCAAGTATGCAGCATCTCGCTAATCAAAACCAAATAAACACACATTCACACACACTCACATTCTCAGTTTATTCTGTTTATACTTCTTTTTTTCATTTTGTCCTAAACCTGATTTTGTCACACTGTTTGGCACATGAAATTACTGAAATGGGAATGCATGTTTGCTACTTTGTGTGTTTGTGTGTATGTGTGTGTGTGATTGAATGACGATTAGATTTATAAAACTGATATTAACAAAAAAATGACAGTGAGGTAGCTGTAAAGAGAAAAAGAACGTTAATCACGTAATAACGGTGGCAAGGCATCAAAGCGAATTGGCAAAATGTACCGCTACTACGTCACCGAGGATGACGGACGAGATCTAAGGGAAACGGTAAGTGGGATGAGTACTTGGGATTAGTTGATAGGCAATGCTCTAATGGTTTGCTTATTATACTTGCTCTACCACCGCGCACACAACAGGACCAAAGTGTAGGCGACTTCTTTGGCTGTCCTCGACGGAAGAAGAGCGACCAGGACGCATCTGCCTCCATTTTGCCCGTCAATCAAAGCATTGACGAAGCATCAACGACGAAGACCAATTTTGTTTCCTCGGCCACTTCTACAACCGCAAAGCCGTCATCGGCAAGAAGTGGTAAACAGGAAAATCCTAGCAGCAGCAGCAGCAGCAGCGGCAGCAACAATCGAAAACAATCGAAAACAATCGATGAGGCGAACCGATTGAAAACATCGGCCAACGTCTTTCTCCAGTCGGCTCCGGCGGCGGCGGCGGCCGTGGACGTTAACAGTCCCGGTCCATCATCACCACCACCATCACCATCATCATCGTCGGTGTTTCTGCGAAACTCAAAGGCGAAAATACTGCCCATCACCATCACCCCCACCAACACATCATCAGCTCACAACAGTCATCAACATCGCCACCACCACCTGCTTACTCCTCTTCTGCCGGCGACGGAGATCGGCAAAACCGCGCCGGAGGAGTTCTTCCGCTTGGCGTGGCAGGCCTGCGAGAGAGCGACTCCATTTTGCTGACCATCTTCATTGGCATCGTCATCAGCGCCTGTGTGGCCACCATTGTCCTCGCTTTTGATTATTTTTATTTGTTATCTTTCTTTCTCTCTTTCTTTCTTTCTTTCTTTCTCTCTTTTCTTTTTTCTCTCTTTTTTTCTCTTTCGTTCTTGTTTTTTCACCCTTTTGCTTTGACTTTTGTTTAATTACCAAAAAAACTGGTTGACAAAAAGTAAACATTTTTATTTCAATATCATTTCAATTTTTTATTCTTTTAAGAAATTAATACATTTATTAATGAAAGGATAATGGTGTTTTGGCCTTTCTAGCCGGCTCACCATCTCTAACAATTGTTTTTCATGGTGGCAAATAGGGGTATAGAAGATAATTTTAAGGTTGTTTACGCACTCTGTATATGTATTAAGTTGCCTACACATATCATCAAGTGGCGAATCCAGTTTCTTCATCAACTCGTCATCATTTTCCTTGCACATTTTGAAGAGCGGACTGAAGAAAACGGCGCGCGACTCCGTTTCGCCCGGTTCCGCCCGCACTGCAGGAAGTGAAGGGCGGAAGTGCTGTACGGGGACTTGTTGCTGGCAACGGCAAGGCCAGTGGTTGTAGTGGCCATCTGTCACCTGACTGGCCAGGGAGAGGACGAGGAGGAGGAAGGGGATAAAGCGGAGGGCAGGAACAAAAAGCATGTTTCAAATCGACGAAAAAAGAGAAGGAGAATTGAAGTCAAGATCGTTGGTTGAAGTCGAAGAAAAAAGAGAAGAGAACGAAGTCAAATCGTGTTGAGTCGCAGAAGAAGAAAAAAGTGGATGTTTTATACACCTTTTGTGATAAACTTGGTGACAACAAACAACTACTGCGCAGCACGATTTAGACAGGATGGCTATCGGATTTAAATATACAATTTGTTGTTTGTTTATACAATTGATTATTTATTTTAGCATAGTTATGCTGTTATTTTATGGTTGACAAGTGAATTACAGGTCTACTTAATATCATCATCATCTGTAAAAACACTTGGGAACAGCACAGAGACAAAAAAGGTTTCAGTTATGCTCAAAAAGATGTTTTGCACGTTTTTTGTCTGCACACTTTTTTTCACTAGTACCCAAACTCCAGCAACAACAGCTACAGTGTCAACAAAAACAATCAACTCTTTTCACGAGTTTTCTCTCTAAACAACCATCAAAAAATAACAAAAAAAATATCGTGCAAAAACGTACTAATATTGGCTGCTGCGGCTACATCAAGTATGCAGCATCTCGCTAATCAAAACCAAATGAACACACATTCACACACACTCACATTCTCAGTTTATTCTGTTTATACTTCTTTTTTTCATTTTGTCTTAAACCTGATTTTGTCACACTGTTTGGCACATGAAATTACTGAAATGGGAATGCATGTTTGCTACTTTGTGTGTTTGTGTGTATGTGTGTGTGTGATTGAATGACGATTAGATTTATAAAACTGATATTAACAAAAAAATGACAGTGAGGTAGCTGTAAAGAGAAAAAGAACGTTAAAAATGATTGAGATGATTATTACCTCATTCAAAGATTGTAAATTCAGTGTCATGTCCATGATAAAGCAGGTGGCCAGTGACAGTGGTGTTGTCAGTGCTGTTATCATTACCACTCTTATCATTATCATCATCATCATCATGACCACTGCTGTTGCCTAGACAAAACTTAGCATTTTACCTTCTCTCTGATGTTTGACCTTTCCGGGCGCTAGGCGATCTAGGTCTAGGTCTAGGTTTAGGCATAGGTTTAGATCTAGGTTTAGGTCTAAATCTATGTTTTGGTTTAGGCATTGGTTTAGATCTAGGTCTAGGTCTAAATCTATATTTTGGTTTAGGTTTAAGTTTAGGTTTAGGTTTAGGTTTAGGTTTAGGTTTGTTTAGGTTTAGGTTTAGGTCTAGGTCTAGGTCTAGGTCTAGGTCAAGGTCTAAATCTAGGTTTTGGTCTAGGTTTATGTTTAGGTTAAAGTTTAGTACTGGCATAGGTTTAGGTTCAGCTTAAGGATTATGTATAGGTTTAAATTTAAATTTAAAGTTTAAATTAAGAAACAATTGCTATTTAGAGAAAAAAATTACAAACTACAATCAATTAAAAACTGAAATTTAAGAAATAAATTGGTTTAAAAGTACACTGCATAAACTGAGTTTATGCTGGCCCTGTTAGTATAAAATTAAAATTTTGAGGTGTTTCACGGTTGGAACGGCAGTCCAAGAAAAAAGTCTGAAAAGATAAAACAGAAAAATTACAATGTTGTTTAAAAAAGAGCGGCAAAAGGCCTTTTTTAACCAAATCAACTCATTTTCACCAGTCGGGAAGGGTGGGCGTTGGTTGTTTACCAGAAAGGCTGCAAGGCAAAGTTTGCTTTGCAAAAACGAAACAGCGTGTGCCGGTGCGTGTGAAAGTCTAGGCAGCTCATCAATCAATCAAACTTTTGACAATTTTTTCAAAAAAAAGCTTTTTTGGCGAAAACTCTTCCCTGATCCTGATTGACCATACACCAGAGGGTCGAGTCTGAGCCGGACAAGTAGCTGCAAAAAAATACCGTTATTTTAAAAAATCTAAAAAATGACACAATTTGTAAAAACTTTTGTAAACTCTTAAACTTACTTCTCCCACAAAGGACAAACAGAAGTG
>JAMZRA010000005.1:242125-263216 GCA_024499935.1 Tyrophagus putrescentiae
TAAATAATAAATATTTTTAAATAAAAAAGTATGCAAAAATTAATTCAAAAATTTATTTTTTGTTTAGTTTTAAGGACATTTAGATATGGTCATAGTGATAGCAAGTTTTCTAACAATTTTTTAACTAAATAATACAAATATTTGTCGGTATTGGTTTATCATGTTTCCTGTTTCTATGTTTTAAATAACCTTGATTTAAATAAAAACGAGTTGTTTTAAAAAATAACAAAAAATGTGGAAACCGTAAAAAGTATATTTACAATGCAAAAACAGTAAAAATATTATTTAATGTTTTTGAATACAAATATTAGTTTTTAAACAAAAAAATGTACATTTTTATGTGTAAATAATATTAAAAACAAAAAATAATTTTTGTTTTTTATAATTTTTTCATTTTAAAATGCTGCACAAACTTAAAACAAAAATCAAATCAAAGTTTTTAATTTTTTGCACATTTGCTTGAAAACAAGTTATGGAAATCAAATGAAATCAGCAGGTAAAATCACAAAATTAATAAAAAACTAAAAAATTTGCAGCTTCAAGTGGAATTTGATTAAACTGATATCAACAGCAAGTGAAACTTACTTATAATTTTGTACGTCGTAATTACCTGATTATTGTATAACTTGACAAAATCACTTATCAAAATGAAACCACTATTTGCATTGTTGGTATACAATTTTACCATCTTTTTTCCAACTTTTTTTCCGTTTTTTTTATCAAAAAATCATCTAAATTTAAAAGAGGTACAATCAACTAACTTTTTGCATCAATTGTTTAACTCCAAATACGAGAAAGACATTCGACCTTTGTTTGGAAGTGATCCGCTTTTAATTGATGTTTCTATTAGCGTCAATGACATTAGTGCCATATCTGAGCAAAACATGGTAAATTTTTATAATCTTTTTATAATCATTTTGACTAGATTTTGCTACTTTTTTCTTTCTAGCAATACACTATTGACATGTACGTTGGTCAGACGTGGAACGATCCTCGGTTGGCTTTCCACAACTTAAGCAACATCCCCTACATTGTGCTAACACGAGAGTACGCCGACAAAATATGGCTTCCAGACACGTACATCAGCAACTCAAAGAAGGTGGACTTTCACAAAACGATCTCCGACAAAGATACGACGCAATTGGCCATTGGCAGAGAAGGCGATGTCCTCTACACAATCAAAGTGAGCGTCGTCGCACGCTGCTCAATGGATTCTCACCTACTTTCCAGTGGACCAGCAGAGGTGTTCGCTCAAACTGCTCAGTTGTAAGTAGATAAACTGTAGTCTTTCAGATAAAATGTTCAAGTTTTTCCTTCAGACAGCAAAGCCGACGATTCACTGGTGTACCGCTGGCAAACTGAAACAACCAATGGAGGTCTCTTTTCCTATCCTGATATCAATCTTCCTCCTTCCGTCTGCTCGGCTACAACCGCCGGTCAGAGACGGCAAACTTTACCGTTGGCCCTTACTCGACGCTGATTTTGGACATTTTCATTGCGCGGAACATCGCCTTCTACGTCACTCGAATTTACCTGCCCGCTTTTCTGGTCGTAGTCATCTCTTTTGTGCCCTTCTGGCTCGACCGAGACAGCCATGCTCGAGTGGCCCTGGGCGTGACCACTGTGCTCACAATGACCACCCTGATCACTAACACCAACTCGGAGTTACCAAAAATTTCGCATCTCACAGCCCTTGATGTCTATCTTTTCTTTGTTTCATTCTTGTCTTTCTCTCGTTGATTGAGTACGCCACTGTTGGCTACTACGATATGGTTCTGCATCAGCAGCAGATTGGAAAAGATAAAAAAGCTGACAAAACTGGGGATGATGATTGGGAAAAGAATGGGAAAAAAACCCTGAAGTTGTCTGAAGAACCAAAGTCAAGCGTCATTGATTGTGCCGCAAGACGGTTGTTTCCGTTTGTTTTTCTAATTTTTAACTTGATTACATATTATGGTTATTTTTATTGTATTGCGCAACGACCAAGTTAAAATTGAAATAAAAGTCTAAAACTTTTGTCGTTGTAACAGCTGTTTTTGTAAAGCTTTTTTAAATAAAAATAGATTTGTGTGTGTTTTTAAAATTGCTCGAATGGTTCTCTTCAGTGTCCACATTTTTTAGACCTGATGCTTTATTCCGGAGCACATTAAAGAGCTGAACCGACAATTGTGGCGACAAGTGCTGGCAGTTGGTTCCTTTGCTGCACCACAGCCGAAACTGCATCAAGTTCAAGGCTCAACCTTTGAAATTTGTCAAAAAAAGGCTAAAGTTAAGCAAAGTCATCAGCAGCTTCAGTACTTTAACCACCTGTCGCTGCTGTTGCCTTTTCTGCATCGCTTTTACCTTGAGTACCGCTGGCTACTTTCGCTGGGCACCACCGCCAACAATCAGATGGTCAGTCGCGTCCTCTTCACTGCTCTTTTTGCCAAACTGCTGCTTAATCTAGTGCTCTTGGGAAACCTCCTTTTTGGCCTCTGCCAGCCATTTTTAGTTGTAGTGACCATTCTCTTGGCCCTACTTACGCAAACCACTGGGGCGCTGGTTGTCGTCGCACAGCTTACGGCCATCTCCGGTAATTATTTACTGCGGCTCTGACCGCCTTCTTTACACCGTCCAGCAGGTGCTCACACTTGATCCTCACACGGTTCTAGCTAAAAACGGATGCGGAAAACAGTCACAACAGCACCATCAGTGGCGGCACTTTTGTCAGGGCTCGACACTGCTGCTGGCCAAGTTGCATCTGGCGGTTTTCTATGAGACCGTCTGTACGCAAAACAAATTTCGTTTCACTTTTGGCCCTCAAACTAAATTTAGCTATCGAAGCATGCTTGAGTTTCTTTTTGTCTACAGTGGTTTTATATTGTACGTTGCCAAAATGATTAAAAGTGAACGGTTGCAGATTTGATTGTTGTTATACTATTACTGTTTAAACTTTGTAATTTCAATTTAATGTACTGTGAAAACATTTTAAATAATCAACATGTAATTTTAACAAACATTTAAAACTAAAAATAGTTTTTTACCTTTACATGTTGAACTTTTAGTTGTCGCAAAAAAAATATTGTCACACACTTTAAACAAACTTGACATACTAAAAGTAAGTATTCAAAACCCTTTCGTTTTTAAAACATGTTTTTTATTTAACAAATATTTAATTTTGTCGTATTTCTTAGTTATTAATTTAACAAAATTAATTTTGTATAGTTTTAAAGTGTTTTCGTTGTAAATGCTTTTCAGTTGCAAAAAATATATAAAATCATTATGAATTTTATTGGTCAAAAAGTTAAATTTTTTCTTAATCATCACCTTTTTTGTTTGCAAACATCTACCATAATTAAGTTTTTAGTTGCTAAAAAACAAAAAACAACAAATTACAATTTTCAATCCTTAAACAAATTGCTCAAAAACGAAAAACGTCAACTTATTTACTCAAATTTTTTTATTGGAAAAATTATTCAATACTGCATCATTTTAGGCATTACTTTCCGAGCATTTTATGTCAGTCTACTTATAAAAAATGTTCAAAATGACAAAATTCAGTGGTACATAACAATACACCTAACTTATCACCCTTGGTCACCTCAGCTTTACTCAACTTTAAATTTTTTAACGCTACCGTTCTTCAATGTACCTGTCTTTTGGCTTTTTTCGCCATTGTTCTAGATTATTCCATCTATTTTCAAATGCATTTTGCAAAAAACATTGTTTATATAATACACATAAATAAATAATTTTTAAATAAAAAAGTATGCAAAAATTAATTCAAAAATTTATTTTTTTGTTTAGTTTTAAGGACATTTAGATATGGTCATAGTGATAGCAAGTTTTCTAACAATTTTTAACTAAATAATACAAATATTTGTCGGTATTGGTTATCATGTTTCCTGTTTCTATGTTTTAAATAACCTTGATTTAAATAAAAACGAGTTGCTTTAAAAAATAACAAAAAATGTGGAAACCGTAAAAAGATATTTTACAATGCAAAAACAGTAAAAATATTATTTAATGTTTTTGAATACAAAATATTAGTTTTTAAACAAAAAAATGTACATTTTTATGTGTAAATAATATTAAAAACAAAAAATAATTTTTGTTTTTATAATTTTTCATTTTAAAATGCTGCACAAACTTAAAACAAAAATCAAATCAAAGTTTTTAATTTTTTGCACATTTGCTTGAAAACAAGTTATGGAAATCAAATGAAATCAGCAGGTAAAATCACAAAATTAATAAAAAACTAAAAAATTTGCAGCTTCAAGTGGAATTTGATTAAACTGATATCAACAGCAAGTGAAACTTACTTATAATTTTGTACGTCGTAATTACCTGATTATTGTATAACTTGACAAAATCACTTTATCAAAATGAAACCACTATTTGCATTGTTGGTATACAATTTTACCATCTTTTTCCAACTTTTTTTCCGTTTTTTTATCAAAAAAATCATCTAAATTTAAAGAGGTACAATCAACTAACTTTTTGCATCAATTGTTTAACTCCAAATACGAGAAAGACATTCGACCTTTGTTTGGAAGTGATCCGCTTTTAATTGATGTTTCTATTAGCGTCAATGACATTAGTGCCATATCTGAGCAAAACATGGTAAATTTTTATAATCTTTTTATAATCATTTTGACTAGATTTTGCTACTTTTTTCTTTCTAGCAATACACTATTGACATGTACGTTGGTCAGACGTGGAACGATCCTCGGTTGGCTTTCCACAACTTAAGCAACATCCCTACATTGTGCTAACACGAGAGTACGCCGACAAATATGGCTTCCAGACACGTACATCAGCAACTCAAAGAAGGTGGACTTTCACAAAACGATCTCCGACAAAGATACGACGCAATTGGCCATTGGCAGAGAAGGCGATGTCCTCTACACAATCAAAGTGAGCGTCGTCGCACGCTGCTCAATGGATCTCACCTACTTTCCAGTGGACCAGCAGAGGTGTTCGCTCAAACTGCTCAGTTGTAAGTAGATAAACTGTAGTCTTTCAGATAAAATGTTCAAGTTTTTCCTTCAGACAGCAAAGCCGACGATTCACTGGTGTACCGCTGGCAAACTGAAACAACCAATGGAGGTCTCTTTTCCTATCCTGATATCAATCTTCCTCCTTCCGTCTGCTCGGCTACAACCGCCGGTCAGAGACGGCAAACTTTACCGTTGGCCCTTACTCGACGCTGATTTTGGACATTTTCATTGCGCGGAACATCGCCTTCTACGTCACTCGAATTTACCTGCCCGCTTTTCTGGTCGTAGTCATCTCTTTGTGCCCTTCTGGCTCGACCGAGACAGCCATGCTCGAGTGGCCCTGGGCGTGACCACTGTGCTCACAATGACCACCTGATCACTAACACCAACTCGGAGTTACCAAAAATTTCGCATCTCACAGCCCTTGATGTCTATCTTTTCTTTTGTTTCATTCTTGTCTTTCTCTCGTTGATTGAGTACGCCACTGTTGGCTACTACGATATGGTTCTGCATCAGCAGCAGATTGGAAAAGATAAAAAAGCTGACAAAACTGGGGATGATGATTGGGAAAAGAATGGGAAAAAAACCCTGAAGTTGTCTGAAGAACCAAAGTCAAGCGTCATTGATTGTGCCGCAAGACGGTTGTTTCCGTTTGTTTTCTAATTTTTAACTGGATTACATATTATGGTTATTTTTTATGTATTGCGCAACGACCAAGTTAAAATTGAAATAAAAGTCTAAAACTTTTGTCGTTGTAACAGCTGTTTTGTAAAGCTTTTTAAATAAAATAGATTTTGTTGTTGTTTTTTAAAATTGCTCGAATGGTTCTCTTCAGTGTCCACATTTTTAGACCTGATGCTTTTATTCCGGAGCACATTAAAGAGCTGAACCGACAATTGTGGCGACAAGTGCTGGCAGTTGGTTCCTTTGCTGCACCACAGCCGAACTGCATCAAGTTCAAGGCTCAACCTTTGAAATTTGTCAAAAAAAAGGCTAAAGTTAAGCAAAGTCATCAGCAGCTTTAGTACTTTAACCACCTGTCGCTGCTGTTGCCTTTTCTGCATCGCTTTACCTTGAGTACCGCTGGCTACTTTCGCTGGGCACCACCGCCAACAATCAGATGGTCAGTCGCGTCCTCTCACTGCTCTTTTTGCCAAACTGCTGCTTAATCTAGTGCTCTTGGGAAACCTCCTTTTGGCCTCTGCCAGCCATTTTTAGTTGTAGTGACATTCTCTTGGCCCTACTTACGCAAACCACTGGGGCGCTGGTTGTCGTCGCACAGCTTACGGCCATCTCCGGTAATTATTTACTGCGGCTCTGACCGCCTTCTTTACACCGTCCAGCAGGTGCTCACACTTGATCCTCACACGGTTCTAGCTAAAAACGGATGCGGAAAACAGTCACAACAGCACCATCAGTGGCGGCACTTTTGTCAGGGCTCGACACTGCTGCTGGCCAAGTTGCATCTGGCGGTTTTCTATGAGACCGTCTGTACGCAAAACAAATTTCGTTTCACTTTTGGCCCTCAAACTAAATTTAGCTATCGAAGCAAAGCTTGAGTTTCTTTTTGTCTACAGTGGTTTTATATTGTACGTTGCCAAAATGATTAAAAGTGAACGGTTGCAGATTTGATTGTTGTTATACTATTACTGTTTAAACTTTGTAATTTCAATTTAATGTACTGTGAAAACATTTTAAATAATCAACATGTAATTTTAACAAACATTTAAAACTAAAATAGTTTTTTACCTTTACATGTTGAAACTTTTAGTTGTCGCAAAAAAAATATTGTCACACACTTTAAACAAACTTGACATACTAAAAGTAAGTATTCAAAACCCTTTCGTTTTTAAAACATGTTTTTTATTTAACAAATATTTAATTTTGTCGTATTTCTTAGTTATTAATTTAACAAAATTAATTTTGTATAGTTTTAAAGTGTTTTCGTTGTAAATGCTTTTCAGTTGCAAAAAATATATAAAATCATTATGAATTTTATTGGTCAAAAAGTTAAATTTTTTCTTAATCATCACCTTTTTTGTTTGCAAACATCTACCATAATTAAGTTTTTAGTTGCTAAAAAACAAAAAACAACAAATTACAATTTTCAATCCTTAAACAAATTGCTCAAAAACGAAAAACGTCAACTTATTTACTCAAATTTTTTTATTGGAAAAATTATTCAATACTGCATCATTTTAGGCATTACTTTCCGAGCATTTTATGTCAGTCTACTTATAAAAAATGTTCAAAATGACAAAATTCAGTGGTACATAACAAATCACCTAACTTATCACCCCTTGGTCACCTCAGCTTTACTCAACTTTAAATTTTTTAACGCTACCGTTCTTCAATGTACCTGTCTTTTGGCTTTTTTCGCCATTGTTCTAGATTATTCCATCTATTTTCAAATGCATTTTGCAAAAAACATTGTTTATATAATACACATAAATAAATAATTTTTAAATAAAAAAGTATGCAAAAATTAATTCAAAAATTTATTTTTTTGTTTAGTTTTAAGGACATTTAGATATGGTCATAGTGATAGCAAGTTTTCTAACAATTTTTTAACTAAATAATACAAATATTTGTCGGTATTGGTTTATCATGTTTCCTGTTTCTATGTTTTAAATAACCTTGATTTAAATAAAAACGAGTTGTTTTAAAAAATAACAAAAAATGTGGAAACCGTAAAAAGATATTTTACAATGCAAAAACAGTAAAAATATTATTTAATGTTTTTGAATACAAAATATTAGTTTTTAAACAAAAAAATGTACATTTTTATGTGTAAATAATATTAAAAACAAAAAATAATTTTTGTTTTTTATAATTTTTTCATTTTAAAATGCTGCACAAACTTAAAACAAAAATCAAATCAAAGTTTTTAATTTTTTGCACATTTGCTTGAAAACAAGTTATGGAAATCAAATGAAATCAGCAGGTAAAATCACAAAATTAATAAAAAACTAAAAAATTTGCAGCTTCAAGTGGAATTTGATTAAACTGATATCAACAGCAAGTGAAACTTACTTATAATTTTGTACGTCGTAATTACCTGATTATTGTATAACTTGACAAAATCACTTTATCAAAATGAAACCACTATTTGCATTGTTGGTATACAATTTTACCATCTTTTTTCCAACTTTTTTTCCGTTTTTTTTATCAAAAAATCATCTAAATTTAAAAGAGGTACAATCAACTAACTTTTTGCATCAATTGTTTAACTCCAAATACGAGAAAGACATTCGACCTTTGTTTGGAAGTGATCCGCTTTTAATTGATGTTTCTATTAGCGTCAATGACATTAGTGCCATATCTGAGCAAAACATGGTAAATTTTTATAATCTTTTTATAATCATTTTGACTAGATTTTGCTACTTTTTTCTTTCTAGCAATACACTATTGACATGTACGTTGGTCAGACGTGGAACGATCCTCGGTTGGCTTTCCACAACTTAAGCAACATCCCCTACATTGTGCTAACACGAGAGTACGCCGACAAAATATGGCTTCCAGACACGTACATCAGCAACTCAAAGAAGGTGGACTTTCACAAAACGATCTCCGACAAAGATACGACGCAATTGGCCATTGGCAGAGAAGGCGATGTCCTCTACACAATCAAAGTGAGCGTCGTCGCACGCTGCTCAATGGATCTCACCTACTTTCCAGTGGACCAGCAGAGGTGTTCGCTCAAACTGCTCAGTTGTAAGTAGATAAACTGTAGTCTTTCAGATAAAATGTTCAAGTTTTTCCTTCAGACAGCAAAGCCGACGATTCACTGGTGTACCGCTGGCAAACTGAAACAACCAATGGAGGTCTCTTTTCCTATCCTGATATCAATCTTCCCTCCTTCCGTCTGCTCGGCTACAACCGCCGGTCAGAGACGGCAAACTTTACCGTTGGCCCTTACTCGACGCTGATTTTGGACATTTTCATTGCGCGGAACATCGCCTTCTACGTCACTCGAATTTACCTGCCCGCTTTTCTGGTCGTAGTCATCTCTTTTGTGCCCTTCTGGCTCGACCGAGACAGCCATGCTCGAGTGGCCCTGGGCGTGACCACTGTGCTCACAATGACCACCCTGATCACTAACACCAACTCGGAGTTACCAAAAATTTCGCATCTCACAGCCCTTGATGTCTATCTTTTCTTTTGTTTCATTCTTGTCTTTCTCTCGTTGATTGAGTACGCCACTGTTGGCTACTACGATATGGTTCTGCATCAGCAGCAGATTGGAAAAGATAAAAAAGCTGACAAAACTGGGGATGATGATTGGGAAAAGAATGGGAAAAAAACCCTGAAGTTGTCTGAAGAACCAAAGTCAAGCGTCATTGATTGTGCCGCAAGACGGTTGTTTCCGTTTGTTTTTCTAATTTTTAACTTGATTTACATATTATGGTTATTTTTTATTGTATTGCGCAACGACCAAGTTAAAATTGAAATAAAAGTCTAAAACTTTTGTCGTTGTAACAGCTGTTTTTGTAAAGCTTTTTTAAATAAAAATAGATTTTGTTGTTGTTTTTTTAAAATTGCTCGAATGGTTCTCTTCAGTGTCCACATTTTTTAGACCTGATGCTTTTATTCCGGAGCACATTAAAGAGCTGAACCGACAATTGTGGCGACAAGTGCTGGCAGTTGGTTCCTTTGCTGCACCACAGCCGAAACTGCATCAAGTTCAAGGCTCAACCTTTGAAATTTGTCAAAAAAAGGCTAAAGTTAAGCAAAGTCATCAGCAGCTTCAGTACTTTAACCACCTGTCGCTGCTGTTGCCTTTTCTGCATCGCTTTTACCTTGAGTACCGCTGGCTACTTTCGCTGGGCACCACCGCCAACAATCAGATGGTCAGTCGCGTCCTCTTCACTGCTCTTTTTGCCAAACTGCTGCTTAATCTAGTGCTCTTGGGAAACCTCCTTTTTGGCCTCTGCCAGCCATTTTTAGTTGTAGTGACCATTCTCTTGGCCCTACTTACGCAAACCACTGGGGCGCTGGTTGTCGTCGCACAGCTTACGGCCATCTCCGGTAATTATTTACTGCGGCTCTGACCGCCTTCTTTACACCGTCCAGCAGGTGCTCACACTTGATCCTCACACGGTTCTAGCTAAAAACGGATGCGGAAAACAGTCACAACAGCACCATCAGTGGCGGCACTTTTGTCAGGGCTCGACACTGCTGCTGGCCAAGTTGCATCTGGCGGTTTTCTATGAGACCGTCTGTACGCAAAACAAATTTCGTTTCACTTTTGGCCCTCAAACTAAATTTAGCTATCGAAGCATGCTTGAGTTTCTTTTTGTCTACAGTGGTTTTATATTGTACGTTGCCAAAATGATTAAAAGTGAACGGTTGCAGATTTGATTGTTGTTATACTATTACTGTTTAAACTTTGTAATTTTAATTTAATGTACTGTGAAAACATTTTAAATAATCAACATGTAACTTTAACTAACATTTAAAACTAAAAATAGTTTTTTACCTTTACATGTTAAACTTTTAGTTGTTGCAAAAAAATATTGTCACACACTTTAAACAAACTTGACATACTAAAAGTAAATATTCAAAAACCCTTTCGTTTTTAAAACATGTTTTTTATTTAACAAATATTTAATTTTGTCGTATTTCTTAGTTATTAATTTAACAAAATTAATTTTGTATAGTTTTAAAGTTTTTTCGTTGTAAATGTTTTTCAGTTGCAAAAAATATATAAAATCATTATGAATTTTATTGGTCAAAAGTTTAAATTTTTTCTTAATCATCACCTTTTTTGTTTGCAAACATCTACCATAATTAAGTTTTTAGTTGCTAAAAAACAAAAAACAACAAATTACAATTTTGAATCCTTAAACAAATTGCCCAAAAACGAAAAACGTCAACTTATTTACTCAAATTTTTTTATTGGAAAAATTATTCAATACTGCATCATTTTAGGCATTACTTTCCGAGCATTTTATGTCAGTCTACTTATAAAAAATGTTCAAAATGACAAAATTCAGTGGTACATAACAAATCACCTAACTTATCACCCGTTGGTCACCTCAGCTTTACTCAACTTTAAATTTTTTAACGCTACCGTTCTTCAATGTACCTGTCTTTTGGCTTTTTTCGCCATTGTTCTAGATTATTCCATCTATTTTCAAATGGCTAATCCACTCCTTTTAGAACCAGCCTACCAACTCGTGATAGAAAATGGGCAACATTTTAGCCTTTTGATGGTTTTAAATCAACTACTTGAGAATATTTTTCAAAAACTATCGCAACGAGCTGGTTAAACGAGCGATTCTTTTCTCTAGTTCAATACAAAACAATTCTAATTACCGAGCAGTGCTAAAAAACTTTCCTTTAATGTCACCGTCTCTACGGGTGCAACTTTTGGTTTATTCGAAACTCTTTGAGGCAACAGCCGTTGTCAGTGGCACTTTTATCTTAGGTAAAAAATGTTTTTAAACATAAAAACTGTTATTTAAGTTTTTGTTTGCAGCTGTTATTTTGACTATAGTGTATTTTTCTTATTTGACAATGCTATTCAAACAACTAACTTTTTCCTACGCTTTTCTCGGGGCTCTTGAACTGACACCTTTGCTTTTTAACATTTGGAACGCTATTCGGCAGTCCCTTTTTTCAATTCACATACTTTTTCTTTTTACACTGGCCGCTAAAGGACACATAACAGAATTAAACGCTTTGCTTCAAAGTTTTTTATTAAAATTTAAAATTAACAACAAACATCAGCAACCTTTCCGCAGCTTGGACTTTTTCTACTGCGAGTACTGGCGAATGTTGGCACTTGCTCGGTTAATGAATTCTCAAGTAGTAAGCGGTTTAATGTTCTTTATTTTCACCTCAAACCTTGCGTTAAATCTGGTGATGATTAGCAGTTTGCTTTTTCGAGTTTTGTACAACAGTGAAAAAGTGATAATGCTTTTCTTCATTAACTTGCAGTCGCTGCTCATTGTTCTATTCAGTTTTGGCCTTTCAGCTTGGTCAAGTTGTTTCTGTCGATCAGATGGGCTGTTGTACAGTGTACAACTAAGACTGATGTTCAACCTTAACAATCGAACGTTAATAACTGCTGCAAAGCTGAAATTGAACACCTTTTTTGAGCAAGTTTGCACAAAAGAGGAGTTTCGTTTTAGCGTAGGAGCTCTTGGAAAAATTTCTTCTAAATCATTGTACGAGTTTGCCTTGTTGTACAGCTGCCTGGTGATGTACGTTGCTAAAATGGTTAGCCGGGGACGATTGTTGTAAAGTTAAAATACATTAAAAAACTTTAATAAACATTTTTAGTAATTAAAAACAAGGGTGTTAGTGTCGTTTTGCGCCACGCACTTTCTAATTTTTCCAAAATTTTAAGCATTGACTGATGTCATTTGGTTGATCGGCATCGACCGACGGCTCGGGACACAACTCGCAAGCTCGTTGTGCCCTAAGCCGTCGGTGCCGATCAACCAAATGACACCAGTTTTCAACATTTGGGGTTTACTTGGTTGGTTAATTTGTGAGATGTTTGTAAAAAGTTCTGTTCAGTATCATTTGGAAAAACCATCATAAAAATTGCTTTCATAAGTCAAATAAACCTAAATTTTGAACCAAATATTAAGCGCTTGTTAGCTTTGTTTTTTGGTATAACAACGACTTGATATCATAAAAGATGTAATTTATAGAATCATAAATGTAAATGCAAAAAAATCATATAAAATTTATATAAAAATTTGAACAAAATTTTAAAATGTTTTTTTAATTACTTCAGTAAGTTAAATTATATAAATCTTGCATTTACAAATAGGCGCCAGTTAACAATTTTTAAAAAATTGTTTTTTAAATTTTAAACGATGTAATTTCTAGAATCATAAACGTAAACGCAAAAAATCATATAAAATTAATATATGAAATCTTGAACTGATCGTATATGTATTTGTAACTAACGTAATTGAACGTAATTGTATTGATCATATTTAATATAGTTTATAAACTTTGCAATATTGAAATTTTTAACTTAAAGCTACAACATAAAAAACTCAGATGTAATGCGATAGCCATTTACTAAGTGCATGCAAAAAAGATGCAAGCGATGACTAGAAGTCAGCATTTTTGTTTTGGCGAGTAAATAAACATTTTTTGAATATTAAAAGAATATTGTGAATAAAAACAAAAGTTGGCTAGTTCAATAGCAACATTGTTGAATGCTATCTGCGAACAAACTTGTATAATCAATTAAAAAAGAAAAAATAAAACGAGCAAAACTGCAAAAAAATAAATCTGATTGGTCAGATGCAATTGCGGCAAAACGAGAATAATGTAGCACTGCATTGTGATAAAACCACCGTACATGTCCTTTTAGACGCCCAAAAGTACCTCTGATCATGTCCTCGTTGATGACCAAAAGTACCTCTGATCATGTTCTTGTTGATGACCAAAAGTACCTCTGATCATGTCCTCGTTGACGCCCAAAAGTACCTCTGATCATGTCCTCGTTGACGCCCAAAAGTACCTCTGATCATGTCCTCGTTGATGACCAAAAGTACATGAAACTCGTTTGTTTTATCCGAAAGTTAATGTTGGTTACCCATCTCCATGTCCAGACGCTCACTTGGGCGCCGGCGTGGGTTGCACTAAAAAAAATTGAGGAAGAGTAGGAGGGCGAACCGAGATGAGGCGCGCAAAAAACGAGGAGGAGCAGTGGGAGCAAAACGAGGCGCGCAAAAAAGGGAGGAGAACGAGGCTCGTTTGTTGCCTTTTCAATTTTCGAACAGTTCTAACTTTGCCAACAATGATGCTGTGCGGCTATAAAACCAGCTGCACTGAGTCATTTTAGCTTAACAGTTTGTTTTTAAAGTTGATTGCTTACGTGTACTAGTAAGCTCTGCAAGAAACCGCCCTCAAGTCAAGCTCAACTCAACTCCACCGACCAAGCAAGCACACCCAAGCAAGCAGGACATGGCCAACTCACCGGACCCCCTCTTCAACGACCTGAACTCTCTCCGCGAGCTCGGTAAGTTCACCCTGATGATTCTGAAGGTTTTCTTCGAGGAGCACGAACCAGAGGGAGTGGTCCCCCCGCCGGAGACGGATGGGCACATCCAGTGGCTGAACTTGGTCCTGGACCGCTACATGCTGGCCCTGCTCAATGTCGTCAAGCGCCACCAGGCTCTGGTCAGCCTGCCAGCCTACATCAGCGCTACCGCCGATCCAACTGATGACTACTTCGTTCTGGACAAGGAGATCATCGATGACGAAGAAGAGTACGGAGCTCAGGACTCCAACCACAGCCCGCTGATGAAGAAGATGCGCAAGGGTCTCATCTACTTCCTCCGACGAATGCTTGAAGACCTGAAAGGTCGTCGTGGTGAAGACGACGAGGAAGCAGAACAGAGCAAGAACCAAGGCGAAGAAGATGGCTCAATCTCCTTCAAAGATATCGAAAGCTTCGTCATCGGGTGTGCCAACGACATCCTAGGCTACGTCCAGAAGATGGCCGACGTTGTTCGCCTACACCTCAATCCTAAAAAGGCCTACAAAAGTGAGCCACAAGAGTTTGCCATTGGCTCTTAGATCATTTAACCTTTTATCCTCTATTGTACTTGTACTTAACTACCAATTAAACTACTCTTTCGGAGTACTTGATCATAAAAACCTTTTACTTAAACTGAAAAAACTGTAAACACAGTGAAAAATGCAGCGTGTAGCAAAAAAATGTAAACAAACCAAAATTCGAACTTTTTCTGTCACAGCATTGTGCCGCCGTGTGCATCCCGCAGTCCCGCAGTCGCGCACTCCTGCAGTCCTTCTCGTGCCGCAGTCCTGCAATTTTTCTTTTTCTCTTTTTTACGCTGGCCAAGGCGTTTCTGGTCAACATGGCTTTTTTTGTCCCGTTCATTAGCGCAATTCAACAAACGCCCAAAAGGGCTCTTCGTTCGAACATGATAATTGGATTTTTGAGCAAGAGGACATGATCAGAGGTACTTTTGAGCGTCTAAGAGGACAAGATCAGAGGTACTTTTGGGCGTCTAAGAGGACATGATCAGAGGTACTTTTGGGCGTCAACGAAGACATGATCAGAGGTACTTTTTAAAGTTGAAGATGACATTGTCAAAAGTACTTTTGGAGCTGCGGCACGGCATAAGCAGTCACTACAACAAATGTTCGACCAGTTTTTTAAAGCAGATTCACAGTAGTATTTCAATAAAAAGACAACTTAAATAAATACCGGCATCCTTCGCCAGTGAGTAGAAAATGGTGGAAGAGTCAGCAAGCAGGTTGGCCGGCGAGTCAAACTCGGCGACATTTCCGGCATCAAGAACAAGCACCCGATCCGAGTCCATGATAGTGTTCAGTCGATGGGCGATGGTCAAGATGGTACAGGGGGCAAACTGCGCTCGAATCGTACTTTGAATAAGCGAATCAGTCTTCAGGTCGACGGCGGCAGTGGCCTCGTCCAGCACGAGAACGTTGGTCTTTCAAAGCAGTGCCCGAGCCAGGCAGATCAGTTGACGCTGGCCTACGTTGAGGTTTTCGCCGCCCTCAGAAACGGCGTGAGAAAACCGTTTCCAAACAAGTTGATAAACGGCTTCAGGTGGGCCAGCTCCAACATTTGCCACAATTGGTCATTTGTTTGGTGGTCAAAGGGGTCAAGGTTTTGGCAAATGGTTTCGCAGAAGAGAATCGGCTTTTGGGGAATGATGGTGATGCGAAAAAGGAGTGTGTGCAGGCTTGTTGATAAGGACAAAGTTGATAAGAATGATTGCATCTATAAAAAACAAAAATCCTTTTAGTTCAATAAGCAGAAAACCACCTACCCAGCGTCAAAATGTCAATGCCGTCCATCCAGATACGACCGGTGGCCGTTTCGATCAGTCAAAAGAGGGCCAGAGTTAGGCTCGATTTTCTAAAAAAAGTAAATAACAGTAGTTATCAGCAAACTTATCAAAAGCAAAAAACCACCGTAAAGCGGACAAAGGCGTTTACCAGTAGGTTGACATTTGACACAGAATGAATGTTGGAGCACAAGTGAGCAAGTTTTTGATTAAGTTGAAGAAGTTTGCAAAAAAATTCGATTTTTTTAAAATGGTTTGTCTTTTTAAATACTTTGTGTTGTTGCCGTTGAGATAAAATCGTTTAAATTGAGTCTACAACACTTGTTGACAAATGGCAAGCTGATGCACAGTCAATATGACAAACGTGTGCGTCTCGATCATTCCTGAGTATGTTTCAACAAGTTAATATTTGCAAAATTATATTTTATTAGTTTTACTGTAAACAGTGTAGAAATAATGCAATGGGTAGATTAATAGCCAAAAAGCAACATTCTCTTATAAAAAAACTTTTTTGTAGAAAACGTTAATAAAGAAAACAATAATGTAGCAAAAAACAATTGAGTTAAAGGAAATGGATGAACGAAAAAAACCTATTTTAAAATACGTTGTCGAGATTCAAGAATTGTTTTGAAAAAATTTAAAAAAGTTCTAAAAATATTAATATATTGTTTTAAAGGTAATTTGTATTATCATTTTTCACCTTTTTTTACAATGGTCAAAATTACTGATTTTGTAAAAATTATTTTAAAAACTTTTTGTGTAATGACATTTTTAATTGTGGTTATTTCTATAATTTCATACCGTGCTGCACTGTACGGGCAGACAATAAAAGCTCAATACACTGCAAAAAAAGTAGTAAAGCAAGGTGATAGGCCATATCTGTTTGAGACCACATTTCCTGAGGTAATATCTGGTGGTACATGATGAGCGGGCAACTCATTTTAGTTTAAAAATGGCAAGACCACTTTTCCGAAGCCAAGTAGAAAATGCACACGTTACCGTACAGATATGTGATAATTAAAGTTAGCAAAGAAACAGGTACAAACGTTTCAAAAAGTTTATCAGTAACTGAAACGAGATTTTGCTTTAATTGAAACAAGTTTGAACTATCAAATAAATTGGAGACAGCAAAAACCATGGATCAAAATGGAAAATCTAGTCATTGTGTGGCCATAGCATTTTGAATGATTTGCAGTTGACTTTTAAACTAAAATGTGTCATTTTTAAACGTTTTTATTTTAACAACAAAATATTAAAAACACTTTTAAATGTTACAAGAGCAGTTTTTAAATATTAAACATTAAATTAGTTTTAAAAAAGTTTAATAACTCAATAACTGTCAAACCAACACAAAAATATTTATTGCAAAGTAATGACGCAAACTCAAAGTTTTTGTTTGCGTTTTTAAATAGCAAACAATTAATTTTATTTGCATTTTTAACAAATACAATAAAATTTTTACTTGAATATTTTTAATAATACTACAAGGGCTCAGTTACGCTCGCTTCGCTCGCCACTAACCATTTAACTGTTTATCAGTTTTTAAAATAAAAAGGGCTCAGTAGCTCGCTTCGCTCACTACTAACTTTTCTTAAGGTGAGAGTGAGTCGAATTTTCTATTTTATTGGCTCTCGCATTATTCCTATACGAATTGTCGTTTTTCTGCTAACTCTTATAACTCAACTTCTAGAGTACCTTAAAATTAGGTTGAAGTTTCAAATTAAAGTTTAAAAGTTGCTCTACAAAATAATGTTTAATTTTAACTGCTTTAGTTTAGTTTTTATGAATATTTGATGTTAGAAAACTTGCAAAATGTTGTGTTTTGACAAATTCAGATGTTCATAAAAATTCATAAAAACTAAACTAAAGCAGTTAAAATTAAAAGCTCCCATTATTTTGTAGAGCAACTCTTAAACTTTAATTTGGGATTTCAACCTAAATTTCAGGTACTCTAGAAATTGAGTTATAAGAGTTGGCAGAAAAACGAAAATTCATATAGGAATTACACGAGAGCCAATAAAATAAAAAATTCGACTCACTCTCGCCTTAAACAATGTTGCAATAATTTAAGTGCAAAAATACACAAATAACATACAACTACTGGCAAAAAAGCAGGATAAACAGGGGAAAAGTTTGGCAGGCCAGGACTCTAGCGAGCCTTTTTTATTGAACTGCTAGGACTTTGTGGACTTCAGTCGTGCAACGCTAGAATTTTCAAATTATTTTGCCGCAAATTTCTGGCGTAACTTGACCACTATTAACTTCTGTTTCCTTGGACTTTGCTCGTTTTGCTCGCAGGCCCTTCGTTAACAAAAGTTAACAGTAGTCAAGTCACAACTAACCTTGCGGATTTTATCTGTGCATCGATAAGAGCTCGCAATTACTTAGTGTCAACTGAAATTAACGGGCGCCGGTCAAAATCACAAAACAATAATCTTTCAACAAAAATCTTGAGTCAAAAATCTCAAAAACAAAAATCTCGAAAGTCTTCTTGGGCTTTTCTCGTTTTTTCGCAGGTCCCTCGTCTACCGAAGTTAACAGTGATCAAGTCACGTCAAACTTTGCAAAATGTAGGCGTGCACAGCTAACAAATGTTGATCACTCGTAGATGCAGGCAAACTCTTTTGCGATCAGCTCAATGTTCTGGTGTTGCGGGCTGGTGACCGGCTAGATGAAGCGCGTTCAGTTAAAGTTGTTCTCGTTTTTCGGATTTAGCAACACCGCCTTGAAATGAAAATGTGCAGGTAGTTCTTGGCGCTGTAGGCGATCTGCGACAAAAATACAGCTCATTCTTGAAAGAGGTAATGACGCCCTCGATTAGTCCAGTTTGCGTTTTTGAGGGAATGGATTTTCGGGAGAAGACGGCCAGGCGCCGAGCGCCGCCGCCGTTGTCAGCAAGGTTCTCTTCCAGGTAAAGGTAATTGACGGCAGCAGGTCCGGGCGCGAGTAAACACCGGCACGTCGCTGATGACGTTGTTAATGAGCAGCTGCAGTCAATTTCTTTGCAACACCTTTTCCTAGACCACCGGCACAAATGAGCCCACAATGTGTTTGTTCTTTTCCTCCTGGTTGCTGTTGAGATGTTAAGGAAGCAGTTAGTGTCCTTTGAGGTAAGCAAGCGCCTGAGTAGCCAACGCCGCTGACGTCGTTGACGATAAAGTTTACTTGATGAGAAGTTTAATAGTAGTGATGCATTTGGTAGTGCTCCTGGAACATTGGCAAAGCTTTTTTGTCAATTGAAGACTTTTAACTCGGACGACTGAGAACAGAGTTATTGTTTGGTTGTTGTTAATATGGTGCTGCTGCAGTTGAAGCTGGATATTGAAGCTGAAATCGAAGTACGCAAAAGACAATGATATTTGTTGTTGACGTCAGGAGTTGGCTGGTATGTTTGGGTTGAGCAAAAAGAGGAAAAGGTGGTAATCGAACCGTCTGTACCGTCAGTTTTGGCCACGTCAGAGAGGTTGTTGGTAGAAGTAGAAGTTACCATCACCATTGCCAGCATTCGTCTGTTGAATGGTGGTCACCAAGTGTGAGTTAGAGCACTGCCGACGTTTTTGAGCTTAAAAAACCGGCAATGATGGCGTTGATGGCACTCTTGTTGAAGAGAGCTGCCGCCATTGTTGCTGCACCAGCAACACTTTCTAACTCTGGCGATCCTAGACCACCAGCGTCAGAAACCGCCTCTCCATTTGAAGTGCTGGGCAACTTCACAAAGGAGGCCCCAAAGAAGCCTACCTAAGGACTTGAAGTTCCATCGCCGACCAGCAGACCACGACTGTCAGAATAAAAAAAAAACTGCTTTTCAGCAGCGCCAAAAAAAAAGTAAAAGTTTGAAACCTGATAGTGCTAAAATTTCTGCTGCTACTGTTGTTGTTGAGCAGTAGGACTGGCTAGTGTCAGATGCTGCTAAGTAACTGCAGAGGTCGATGTTGTTGTTGCTGAAGATGACTGAAGGTGTAAAGCAACAGAACTAATGTTGTTGCTGCTTCTGTTGTCATTGTTAACGGCAGAATTGATGTCAAAAATCGATTTGGCGGCGTACTTCCGAGTGAAAAAGTGTTTGTAGGTCTAACGATTAATAAGAGTGGTTTACAGCCTCGTTTTTCTCGCGAAACCCGAGGCAGCGGAAGTTTAAAGTAGCCAAGAGGTGCCAGACTTCACCGCTTTGTGCCGTGCACTGCTGAGGAATGCATAGATGTCACTGTGATGAACAAACACATTAGCTGTAAACAAAAAAACACATCACTTGGTAACTCAACCGGCAATTCACCCGACTCCCTTTGGTCAAAACTCGAAGGTTTTAGCCGTGCACTGCTAGGATCCTGTAAACACTTAACCGTCAATCTCTAACGTGGCTTGACCACTGTCAACGCCCGTCTCCTCGGGCCCTGCTCGCTGCGCTCGCAGGACCCTCGTCGACGGACGTTGCAGTGGCCAAACCACGTTAGACCTCGCGGTATTTAGCCGTGCACCGCTAGGGTCTAGCGATTAATTTACTGGAGTCTTGCTGTTAAAGAACACAGCTCAGAATCTGAGCTTCAGATGGTAAAACAGAAACACACGCTATGCGCATGCGTGATACAACAATGCGAGCGTAAGAGCAGAACTCAGCGGCTGCTGATATGATATCAGTGATATCGAGCCAGCACACGTAAGCACAGTCAAGAGCAAAAGCAGCGGCAGCTGCTTTGCCGCTGTGACAGTCGCACAGTCAAGGGCAAAACTGTGGCTGCGCTTGGCGCGCGCCGCTGCCAATGCAAAGTACAATGATCCAAATTTTTTGGACTTTCTGGTAAACCATAAGGTTTAGGAGCAAACCAACATAGACTTAGACTAATTGAGGGGCCAGGAATCTAATGGTGTAATCAGAAATGAGATCGAAGCTCGTTTTGTATTTAAAAAAGCTAATCTAAAAAGTGATAAAACTCCAATAAAGTACTTCCGGGTACTTTATCAAAATTCTGAGATAGCCACATTGTCGCGGTTATTTATCTGATCATTCCACCCAAAACCCCATTCTTCTAAACCTAGTTGTTTTATTTAAAAGGCATTTTTGAAAACTGCCGGAAACAGATAATCCGCCATTTTAAATACTTCCGGTTATCTGATCTACTTAAATTTGGTATCATTAGAAAGATGCCATTTATCTCGTTGTACTGGTAAAAACCGCATCTCGATATCTTTAACGGTGTAATTTGTAGAGCAAAAAAAGTCAGTGCAGAGGGAGAGAGAGAGAAAATCATTTTTTTAGGGATAGGAGGATTAATTTAAGTTTTAATTTGATTGGTTAGAAAT